>VZRU01004989.1:222248-234187 GCA_013398155.1 Pedionomus torquatus | reverse complement strand
CTCCAGCACCTCCAGATCCCTCTGGTGTTGAGGTGCCCAAGAACTGGACACAATCCTCAAGGTGTGGTCTCACCAGTGCTGAGGCCAGGGGGACAATCCCCTCCCTACTTCTGCTGGTCACACTATTTCTTCTACAAGCCAGGATGCCATTGGCCTTCTTGGCCACCTGGGCACACTGCTGGCTCATCTTCAGCCGCTTGTCAACCAGAACCCCCGGGTTCTTTCCTGCCAGGCAGCTCTCCAGCCACACTTCCCCAAGCCTGTAGGGATGCAGGGGGTTGTTGAAGGAGGAGGTTGGATCTCTGGGGGGGTTCACACACACCTCTCCCCATCAGCTCTCACTGATGGCTCCTCAGCTCATCACGGTGGAGGGACCTCCACGGTGACATCTCTTGGACCACCCCGTGCCATGAAGGCAGGGAGCAGCACATTCGGATTCACCGCGCTACACTCGCTCGCCGTCTGCCTAGATACCAGTTGACAAGGTCTTTTGCTTTAACACATACATCTGATGCAAGGTAATTTCCCTTTTTACATGCACCCTCTTGCCCAGAGCAGCTTTCCTCTTCTCATCAAACAGACAAAAGGTTTAAACTCTATAAAAGGCAGCTGGTATTTAAGCTCTAATAAAAATATATTTCACGTATGCCATTCTTTCCGCAGACTGACCCAGTCTAGGATATATTATTTACATAACCCCTGCAATATCTGTTTCAAACCCAAGCTGACAGCTCTCTCCAGAACTGCAGCCTGCCCTGCCTGTCACCGCGATGGGTAAACACTGTCACCTTTTCAGGGCCCGATGAATTATAGAGAAGTAGCTAAGTGCACCATCCATCACAATGGCACTAAGTAGGGTTTTGGAAGTGGATTTCAGCTCACAAGCGCTCACATTTTCACCCACAAACGCCGTTCGGATCGTTAGCAGAAAGCACAAATGGGATGGCTCATATACAATAGCCGTATGATGAACGGACGGGACAGGTGGTCAAAGAAAATGAGTCTCGCTCTTCTACAAATAACCTTGTCACCATGAAAGTAGAGCTGTAGCTCTGCTGGTAGCCAGACTGCAGTAACTTAGAATCATAGAATGGTTAGAGTTGGAAAGGACCTTGAAGAGCATCGTGTTCCAACCCCCCTGCCATGGGCAGGGACACCTCCCACTAGACCAGGTTGCTCAAAGCCCCATCCAGCCTGGCCTTAAATACTTCCAGGGATGGGGCATCCACAACCTCCCTGGGCAGCCTGTTCCAGTGCCTCACCACCCTCACAGCAAAGAATTTTTTCCTAATATCCAATCTAAATCTCCCATCTTCCAGTTTAAAACCATTACCCCTTGTCCTATCACTCCACTTCCTGACCAAGAGTCCCTCTCCTGCTCTTCTGTAGGCTCCCTTCAGATACTGGAAGGCTGCTATAAGCTTAAAGGCTGCTATAAACTTAATGGTTTTATTTGCCTGAACTGCCAGCAAATCAAATACACAAACGAGATACACAACGAAGCAGCAGTGTTGAAGCACTATTAGCAATTCAACCTCATTACCTGACACACAATGGAAACTTTCTACTGAGGACGTGTCACATTTGAAAGAAAATTATTCAGATTATGAGTAGCTGTTACAAGAACACCGTTCTGCAGGAAAACCTCATGATTTTGCAATCACAACCCACTGTAAGGTATTCAAAATATGTGAGTTTTAGTTTCACTGCAAGCAATCAAGTCACCCTCTGATGGCTGAACACAGCAACAGCCTCCACCCGCTACTTCTCATTTAAAATTCTCCTTCCACTAGTCTAAATAGTAGAGATTACTGCATAAGACTGGAAGCCATAGACTCATAAAATGGTTAGAGTTGGAAGGGACCTTGAAGATCATCCAGTTCCAACCCCCCTGCCCTGGGCAGGGACACCTCCCACCACACCAGGTTGCTCCAAGCCCCATCCAGCCTGGCCTTGAACCCCTCCAGGGATGGGGCAGCCACAGCTTCTCTGGACAACCTCCTCCAGTGTCTCACCACCCCCACAGTCGGGGTGGGTTAGTTCACCACCAATTTATCCATAGCCTAACTAAAAAAGGAAGTTTCCCTTTTATGCAAAACCCTCGGAATCTTTGGGCAGACTTTTCAAAGCATGAAATAAAACACCTGGAGGGGGCTGGGTACCCTCAAAGATCTGCCTGTAAAACTGCGCACAGAAGATCATTCTTGGGCTGAAGAACAAGCTTTGAGTTTTGCCAAAGCCAAGGTAGACCCCTCATGATAAGTACACAGTGTGTTTGTGGGTTCTCATCGCTGCAGAACTTAATCATTGATAAAACTACTCTGCACTATAACTTAAAGTAGAACATGTGTTACTGGTAATAACACCAATGATTTTTCCCAGAACATTTGATTTCCTTTTATCTGATGAAATTGTTAGCAACACATTTATTTTCATGAAATAAATCTCAAAGGCCACAACTGTGCTTTTCTCTCATTACAGGTACTCTTATTAAGCTACAATGAGAAAATGATATTATATATTGGGATTTTAAGTGATAAATGTGTGAAGCCAAACCCATTCATTAGTGTTTTTCACTTGTCCATGGAAAAATTAAAGCCTACATCATGCAAGCCAGCACCAACCCTTGTCTACTTCATCTTCCTTCCCAACAACAAATTTTAACCTGACGTTGTTGGGTTGAGAGAGTCCCAGAACAGAGGCTTTGTGGAGATAATGACCATGACACCCAATATGAAGAAGCATGTAAGGTACACAAAAATGGGAGATGGAGAGAAGCCTCTCTCCCAAAGGAACCAAGAACTCCCTTCCTCCTTCTCACTGGAATAAATCCCTTGGACTTGGCTTCAGTTCTTTTGAGAAAGAGAAGTTGAAGCTCGTGGACTTCAGGATGAGAAACTTAAGGATCTGACCTTCTACCAGCCCTCCTACTGCCTACACTCCAAAATTTGGAATTTTATTAATAGTCGGTAAAAATGGGTTAGTTAGCATCATGCAGCTTTCCCCATTTTGACTCATTACAAGATCTCCACATGCATTACCTGTTATCAATAACATTATGGGCAAACACTGTCACAAACAAAAGGAAATGACACAACAGTTGTATTTTACCATTAGAAAGAACAGTAACTGGTATGTTGTGGATATTAAGATATTGACAAAGTATAAAGGTATTTTGGAAGACACACCCTCCAAACCCAAAGCCATTTGCAACCTCTTCCCATATAGTCTGTTAAGTGCTTGAAGGGCTGAAACCAAGCCTTTTCTTTTAAACGAGAAAATAAACTTAGATGGAAATAATCCCTGCATCACTGGAAGTAACGCACAATATTTCTAAAAGGAGAAAGGGAATAGGAGTGAAGTTGCAATTTTTCTATTTCAGAAATACATATTGAGATTTATACTACCCCAGCCAGGAAAGTAAATAGAAATAATGACCCCTTAGTGCATCCCCCATATATCTGGAAAACAAACAAAGGGTGGCAGCCAGGGAAGACACTAAAGAGGATAAAACAAGATAATCCAAGATCTTATGTCACTTGGCAAGTAACAAATCCCAACAGGCAGGATCTTTTCGCTGAAAAAACTTCCTAACAAAACGTACTGTAAGATAAAAATACAAATAGGGGTTTCCAAGAGGAAACGGAGCAGATATGTCAACTGAGCTGCCACAGAAGAAACTATGTAAGATCCAGGATCATAATTCAGGAGCTCCAGGTATCAGCCCAGTGCTCCTGCAGGTCACACTGCTGATAAACTCATCTTACCCTCCCTATGGGCATCCCCCAAACTAGTAGCGCTTATATATCAACAAGGATAAAGCGTAGCTCTAAACACAGCTCTCCTATTTTTACGTCCAAGCAAAATAGGTCAATTTATAAACTTTAAATAAAAAAATATAAACAAATCATATGAAGCATTCAAATCTGACTAATTTTTAAGTTTGAATTGAGATCAGCCATATCATACTTTACCCAAATACGTTTGTTTTAAGGCTGGACATTTCACCACGTGTACTCTGCCAGCCAAGTTCAGTGAAAGCTGATGTTTTCCAACCCTATTCCACCACAAATGACAGAGACAAATGGCCATATTACCTCCAGAGTTCCTTTGGCAGAGTAAGCCGCGTAGGAGTACAGGAGGTCTTGGCTACGAAGCGCTTTGGTCTCTCTGTTGCACTGTTGTCCACTGGGATAAAAGCACTCACCGCTGGTTTTCAGAGTTATTGTGTTTGAAGAAGAGCCCGGGAGGTCAAGCAAAACAGAGTAATTTACCAGCTGGACATCTTCGAGGCCTTGGGAAGTCCACTGAGCCAGAATTTTCATTGTGATGTCAACATCATCTTCTCTAGGGAACTGTAACAAATCTCTGGAAAAAACCAATACACAAGTCAAGATTGCTTTGGTTCATTTCCCTCCAAGATACTTGTACCTTAGTTGCCATCAGCCCATAACTTTATTCATAACGTTTCATTAAACATGCCAGGAGGAAAAAAAAAAAAAATAAAAAATCATCCTTCATGTTTTTGCAAATAATTTCTTACCAAACGTGAGACAAAAACAACTACTTTCTGGAAAATAAAATAAGGAAAGAAATATTTGTAGGAAACATATCCAATCAGAACAAAAAGATAGATTCTTGCAGAAATCATCACAGTAAATGACTGAAAATTCATTGCTGATGAAGTTAATTCTATAGCCCCAAATTAACCAACCGTTGAACATGAAGAATACAACCTGAAGGAACATTTCAGGGAGGTCAGAGAGGGCACGATGCTCAAAATTAGTAGTAGTTATATGTTTGGCTTAAATTCATCAAGTAAAACAAATCTGCTAAAGAGAATGGAACTGTGTCCCCCAAATATTGTGCTGTCAGAGAGTTTTCCTCAGCTCTCCTACCTACGCTGGAAGAGTACCTGAGCCAACAGCTTGGCAAGCACACGACGCAAGCCTGGAAATTATTTTGGCAGCATCTACCTGATGGGCCAACAGAGACCTCAGATGGGTTGGCCTGGGCTTGTATGACTGGATTTGTACCACTGTTCAACACCTGCGACCAGATGGGGCCACGGGATGGAAAAGGCTGTTGCCACTGAAGGACCGCCCTCCTCCCAGCAAATGCCAAACAATGAGATGTAGAAAGTACTTTGAAGGTAACTTTAGAGGACAGACAAACTGAAGGGACAACTTCAGCAAACAAGCATTTACACAAGCAAAGCAGGGTAGAAATAAATGTTATGGGCTGTTTGCTGAATTTTGTGAGGATTTTCTTTTCGTAAGTGGGTTTTTTTGGCTCCTGTGAAGGACTGAGGAACAAGACTGAGGATCATGGAGGTGTTGACTTCCAAGCACAGAGACACTGACACTGCCTGAAACCCTTGTTCACAACCTCCTCTTCATAAAAAGGCCAATTATATTTAGATCCTTTAGGGTTCTTCGCACAACCCTCGAATATACCCTGCCTGTCTTGCTCACATCAAAAGCAATGGCTAAATAATGCATACACATTTTAAAACCATTATTGCAAGTGATGGGTATTTCAGAATCCCACTAGGAGCTTTGTAGGCACCTCCGTGACACCTGGAACCCAGCTGTGACACCGCAGGTACCGGTCCCATCAGGATCCGCACTAACCCCAGGGAGAAATCCATCAGGGGAAGATTATGACAGAAGGCAAGTGTGAAGACTCCTTTCTCCACCCCAACAGACCTTTAAAAAAGAATATTTACTGCCTAGAGAACTTCAAAGCCTTAAAAAGGAAAAAAAAATGAAGTTGTAATGCCTATTATAGCCTAGGAATGATTCAAAAATGGTACACTATATTCAAATATCTAATGCCCACCATCATATAAATTACATCATTATTCCATCATCCAAAGGATTTAAAAAATATGCAAAAATTCTGTATGAAGGGCTACGTTACATCCCAGGTTGCATTGCGACAACAGGGTTATTTGCATACAAAGTTCAAAATCTTTACAAGAACACTGGACTTATGCTGAAGACCTCAGAGATTCTGCCAGGAGGAATAACCGCCTTGCAAATTTAATCTTTTTAAATTATCCAAAATAAGTCTTTAAGCAGTCTACACAAACCAGACGAGTTAATCCAATCTGTAGTATATTACAAGTTTCCAATTTCATCTCCTGTGCCTGCTAATATAATGACACAGACTCAGGCACTGTAGAAATACAGAAAGTTGTTTGATTAACACAATCATTAACACAGTATCTGCATTTCCCTCAGGTGACAGAAACATTAATAGAATAAATAACTGGAGAAACTCATCCCAGGCCAATAAGGTTATGGCACATCGCAACAAGAAGTATTCAGTTGCAATAAAAGGAATTAATGATTAAAACTAGTCAGCACAATGAGCAAATTGCTCCCATAGTAACAGAAGTAAAGTTACTTTCCACTTCATAATTAAATAAGCATGTCTTTGAAACTTTTGTGACAACCAGTCTGATCGAGTCAAGGAAAGGAGCACACTATTTACTCCGTAATGTCTTTGTAGTATGTTAAAATCAAATTGCAAATTTTAATCACACATTATATTACAGTATACCAGCACACATTAGACTGCTTGGATAAATCCTATGCAAGTCGCCACCAAGATTCTTAATTTGGTTTCCAGATTTCTCACAACCACTGACTTGCACTTGTCTTTGATATAATCCTCCTGATGACATAAGACTTAAAGTCCGAGGTAAATCAACTCATTATTTTTCTTATATACCGGCTGGATAAGTCGTCTATCATATAAAAATAGCAGTTCCTAAACTCTATTAAAATCTGGGGAGTGCAAAGTGTGGGAGTTCGTCCCGGAAAAAGTCCCAACACTTCATGTGCGCTTCATCGTCTTTCTCTACAAATTGCCAATTAACTCGCTTCCTAAAACTTCCAGGGCACCCAGACTGATGGGAGGAAGATTTAAATGGTGGAAAAAAAACAGGTCCTGAGATTCCTTTTTATTTATAAGTCCTTTTTATTTAAAGATTTAATGTCTGTACCACAACGAGAATGGGAAGTAGCCTATTAAAAAACCAAACAAACAAACAAAAAAACAAACCAACAAAAGAACCCTGAATACCAGTTTTGCAGCTAGAATTTTATCTCATTTCCACATTTCTAAATTTTGACTTGAAACTTTTACTCTTCCTTTTCTTCCAGTTCAATGAAGTTGTTGATAAAGCAATTACAGGAATTTCAGGTAATGACTAAAAGCGAATATCGTTTTGGAACTTTTAGGGGCCAATTTGTCCGCTGAGTAGTCACCGTCAAATTTTGAGAGTTGCAATGAGAAGAAGCTTTTGTGAAGCTACATCAGCTCAAAGTGTCATCTTGCCCAATACACTGTTTGCGACGGTAGCTACCAGCAGATTATTAAAAAAGAACGCAAGAAATACATCATCTGGGGTTATTCTATTTATAGACTTCCATTTGTATGTGTTTTTCCTACCCAAAACCACCTTATCCAGGCTGAGTTTTAAATATGTTTACACACGTTCAGGATTTCAGAGCTTGTTTTGGGTCCTTTAAGAGCACAGCCCAACCGCTCAGCCTACCCATGTGTATTTTTCACAGTTGCAGATAAGAGTATTTAGCATATAGGGAGCACGCACAGCGAACTAAATGTGTTCAGGAAATATCACCTGCCCAAGTCACATCTGTTTAAGATCTTAATTACAGGTCCCTGTTAATTAGGGTGCTCAACTGGCCGGTCTCCAACCTGCCCGATCGGATTTCCCGCGGTCTGAGCTGACTGCCACAAGCCTGCTGCTTCCCAAAGAAAGAAAGATCAAAATCCAAGCCCAGGAGAGGAAACTTAGCAGGAGGTTAGGATCCAAAAGAGAAACGTTCTCATGGTATAAAGAGTTGACTACATGCAGCTTTGTGTGTCACAGGATCCAGAAGCACAGCAGGCTTGCTAGAGTAGTGATAGTAGTAGTGATAGGACAACGGGTAATGGTGTTGAACTGGAAGAGGGGAGATTTAGATCAGATATTAGGAAGAAATTCTTTGCTGTGAGGGTGGTGAGNTCTATGATTCTATGAAAATGAACAGGTAAGTCCATGCAGATATGTTTCCTATGTCATGAACAAATACAATAGTGCTGGCCAACAGCACGAAAGTAATGACAAGCTTTGGTTAAACATAATATTTTGATGTTAANTCCCTGCCCAGGGCAGGGGGTTTGGAACTGGATGATCTTGAAGGTCCCTTCCAACTCTAACCACTCTATGATTCTATGAAAATGAACAGGTAAGTCCATGCCGATGTGCTTCCTATGTCAAACAAATACAATAATGCTGGCCAACAGCATGAAAATAATGAAAAGCTTTAGTTAAATGTAATATTTGGACATTAGACATGGGTCAACCACTATATGACATCGTGCTGCTTCTTCCACCAGCTGCTCTCACGACCCACAGCAGCCTCTCCATTGGAGATGGACCTCTCACGGGAGGCAGGGCTTTTTGCCATCCCCAGGCTTTGCAGTCACCCAGTTCTGCCCCATGGAAGAATTGACATGTGGCTTATCAGAAGAGTGATGAATGGGTGGTCCACCCTAATGACAGGAAAGCTAAACCCCTGTTCACTCTTGGGTAACAACACATTGCTTCTGCAAATGATCTGCATCTGTGTACAAATGGTGCACAGCGCCAAAAATATAGATATAATGCTATTAACATAAAGACACATGATGTAGAACAGCTTTTCCTTTTCACAGACACCGAATAAATGGAATTCATGAAACCATAAAAAAATATGTAATTTCAGATAAGAGAACACCAGCTCTAGATTTGGTTTCAATTCTCTAACAGCAAAATGCTTTTGAACTGCTTTTTTTTTAAAAAAAAAAAATAATTCAATGATTAAGCACACTGTGTCTTTTGGGCATTTTTGATAAAAAACGGAAAGTGAGTCATCCGATCCGAAAATTTTACCATGAGTGGGCACAAAAGCACTTTTAAACAAAACTTCATAACTTTTCTGTTTAAGTCCACCTGGCTATTAGATGTTTGCAGAGGTACCTGACCATATATACCCTCTCCTATAAAAGTTATCTAGGTATTATATTATTGTATAATGATATATATATTTATATTATATAATTATATACACAACAGCTTTAAGCCAAACCTCTCAGTTTCCTGAGAAGTTCGTTGTCATGGAATGGAAGACCACCCTCACACCATGCTGGCTTCTGAGCTAGTTTTTACATTAAGGTTTGTTTTTTTCACTACAGGACTACTGAGCATATTGCCACTACCCACTGCACCAGAGAGTCTTTTAGACTTTTATATTTTTTTAAATAAAATTAATGGGGATAGTTCAAACCTCACTTGCCGTCATGGGGATAGAAGCCAAGCTTGTATTCAGGGCAGATGGTGAAAAGCATTGAAAAATGACCCCTGCTCTCATTCTGTGATTCCAGTTTATTGGAAAACAAGCAATTAATTGTTCCTCTACACTCAACATTGCAAAGCCATAAATTGGCCATAGGTGAGTTTTCCAAAGCTTTCCAAGAGATCTGGATATCAGTTTTGCTGACATCTAGCCAGCATCCAAATCTTCCAAATGCTTCAGAACATCAGAATGCCAATATCGGTTCCAACACGTGCCTATCAAAGGATTGTCCAGAAGAGGGTAAAAAGAGGGAGAGCACACACAGAAACCTTCAGCTGTTCTTCCAGTCTATTTTCGGAAGATTTTTGAAAACAAAGTAATTAATAGCTCCGAATACTTGTGACTTCTTAGTATTCGCCTTACTTGTCAGCAGTAATGTGCCACTCTAAATCGAAAAAGGCTCTTTCAGACCTATTTGTTTAATAAACAACAATTCTTCCAGTTACACAACCTTTTATTATGGAAATAAACACTCATGGTCTCGCCTATTCCAGCATCAGACACAAAACCAATGTAATAGTGTTTTAGAAGAGTGTTAATGGAACCGTACTCTCTGCATGTTCACTCAGAGTTCAAGTGCCCATCACATTTTCACGGTCTGCTAATGGAAAACTACTGATCACCTCTTATTACTGATGGAGAAGGAAAACTGTCGAAAACCGTTACTGCATGATTTAAGTGCAGTAGCTGAAGCAGTCTTATGATTTATGACTTCATCTAACGAGTCAAACTCTGTCACAACACAGTGCGTGTGGCCAAATGCCACCAACAAATCATCAACTGACATTTGCATAAATCACCTCAACCAATCCAAGGCATCCAGCCTTTGAAAGGTAAGTATCTGTCAACGAGCAAGCCATCTGCAAACACATTACATTTAAAAAAGAAATTCAGTACATGTCCCCAATGTAGAAGTTGAGTTTATAACTCTCCTGAATCCCTTTAAGTTTAATTTTTAGTGATTCGTGATCATTTGAAGTCACAGTTTGAGGTGTTAATGTAGGCATGATTTATATCCCAGCCCAAGGATTCTTCTGTGTATGGACTTCCAAAGCAACATACTGAATAATCTCCAAATGCCATGAATCAGCAACATCTGCAAGTGCCAGTCATGAAAATCCCTTGTCTAAGGTCCAAAATATGTTGCACCGCGCACCAGCGTTTGAATCTAGAAATTGCTGAGCAAAGAACCAAAGGGTTTAGTTCATTCAAATCCCTTGCCAGTCAGCCAAGAAGACATGGAACATATGCAAAATACGTTGCCTGGGTTGTAAATTTAATACAAACTGTTTAGAATGCATCAGATCTTCAAAAATAAAGACCTCTTCTTAATGCAATTTTTATTTGTGGGATGGAAAACGGATGGCAAAAGAACAATATTACCGCAGACGAATGGAGTATGACCAAATTGGCTTGTCAACAGAGCACGAAACGACAGTGAAACGCATTGCCCAAAGTGAAGGTTGTTTCAACGTGCTCATTTGCAATGGACTATGAGCGTGTGTAATCGGGTGAAGTTCTGCTATCGTGCAATAACTTGTTAAATTACCGCTATTTCATCCACTTACACTCACACGGGCGAAATCTAAAAGGCCGTTGGACTTGGATATTAAACCAGATGCCCAAGAAATTAAACCCACAAAACTGTGGGAGTTTTTGAAAACGCTGAATATAAGCACGCCACCCGAGGGCAGGCAGGTAGGCAACGGGAGAGCCGAGAACAGAAACCAGATTGCCCGATTCACATGCATGGGTTTCAGCTACCAAAGCCTCTTACGCTTTATTTAAAATCTATTTTATAAAAGCACTCGCTTTTCTGTGACATACACCTTACTTAATTATCCAGTGTAGAGACAGGGGAGAATGTCATTTAGCATTTCTTCCCCATCATTCTACGGACATGTCAAAGAAAAGGATGGTAGTCACTATCCACTTTCAGAATAGTTCATGAACCAGAGAAACCTTAATATGGAGAACGACAGCTCCAGACCCTCAAACAGGTTCCCAAAGGCTGCTAATCCCAGATGGAGAAGAGAGAGGAGAGACCTTGTACATCGTACACCTCATACTTTTTTCATTAAACAATCTCCTTTGCAAGAGGATCTCTCAAAATTATGCCATTTTCTTTCCAAATCAGTAATATCACCACCATATCACCACCACTATTATATTTTTTTTCCTTATTAACTGCTACAGAAGTTGAGTTTGTCACGAGAGAGGTTCTCCTCCATGGTACATAGGGTTGTGTGTGTGTGTGTGTGTGTGTACAACATCACAAGCTTTATCTTTGCACAACTCCATCTCAAGTATTTTACATGAACTTGTACCACGTCCAAAGATAAAACAGTGCTCTGTAGGATTTAATTTAAACTCTTCTTTTGGACACAGGAGGATATCTCAGCCTCTCTTTTAAATACAGCACAGGGAATACAGGGCTCAGAAGGTTGTAATTAATGGAGCAGGGTCAAGTTGGAGGCCTGTAACCGGTCATGTCCCCCAAGGGTCAATACTCATTCCAGTCTTATT
>VZRU01004989.1:201606-215940 GCA_013398155.1 Pedionomus torquatus | reverse complement strand
ACCATTCTATGATTCTGTGATTCCATCTAGACCAACTCCTTCAATTCCTTCCAGGGCAGAAACCAAGAAAACTAGGAGAGCCTTTATCGACTTCTGAGTTTTGGTTAGGTGCTTAATGAAGTTACTTTTAATGAAAACCTCACTTTAAGCGCAAGCAACAATTCCTATGAGACCTGCGCGATTCAGGGCATGTTAGAAGGCAAAAAAAGAGCAGGAAAACTACATTACTGAGAGCCTTGCTACTGAAGAAAATAACCATCTGGAAAGGCACGCAATATTAAGTGAAACAAATTGTGGATTTCACTCAATCTGATCACCAATTAAAATAAGCATCACACGTAGTTAAGCTTAGAAATTCACCTTCTCTGAAATCATACCGAACACACGGGAAGATGCTAAGGACGTTTTCAGGGAAGTTAATAGCTTTGTCAACAAAATACAGTAATAGCTGGGGTATTTATGTAAGCAATATCTTCCTAGGCGCCTACAGGATTTAGGCAAGCAAAGATACTTGAGTCTCTGTTTATAACTGCACGTGGGAGCATCTTTTCTACAGAGTGTTTCAAACAGCAGAATTCCTTAGGTAACGGCTGTAACACTTTATAAATGGAGAATTTCGGTATACAGGGAGCACAAAAAGGCTGCAGGCACCCAAATATCTGCCAGTCACTGTGAAGTAAAATGAAGTCCTTAATTATGGTTACTTTAAGAGAAAACTTGGCTTCTTTAGAGTCTCGGTGAACTCTGTACTGTCAGAACCGATTTAAAAGCCTGGTTCCTCTTCAGTTAGAAAATCTTCCTGTGGAACCAGCAAGTCGGCAACATCATGTGCTGCTGAGGACAAGCCGTGTCAAAACCTTTTGGGTACCAAAAGATCTATCTTCTACCTGCCGAATCCTCCATCCTGAGTCTCAAGAGAAAACCAAACGCCTGGCCCTCAAATACCCTGCTACCCCATCAGTGCTGGAAATTCACCCTAAGAACTCCAGCAGCTCCAGGTGCAGGTGTTTCCACTAAAGGGATTATTGTCCCAAGCCCTCCCCCTGCACCTTTGCCCTCCACCTGAAAATGACTGTTTATTCAGCTCTCTTGATGGAAGGATGAAACCACCTCAACCAAAACAGGCTGGGTCTATTTACACATTTTAAACACGATATCATATGGTGTATTTGTTCATTCGGCCCGTCAAACTAGCTGCCTAACTATATTATTTTTTTTGCAGCAAATCCTCTCCCTAAGACTAATTACAGCAAGCCACCATCCAGCACAAGTCCACTTCCAGCACACACCGTAGGCACCGACGAGTCCTTTTCCCCAAAATGAAATCACCACATCAAAATCTTCCAGCTGAATGGGCCTGACCTTTTTAAAGGCGTGCTAATAATAAGATCAAATGAACTGCAGGACTTCAGCAACCAGGTTAAAAACTCAGTCAGTAGCCAGGAGATGACATGAAATGAGACCAAGTGGCCTCTATTTAATGAAGTAGACCATCTCCTGCAACGCCAGCGGCTTTCAATAACCCACGCAGGCTTTTACAATGCAAAGAGAACATCTCCATTGGTGAATGAAAAGAAAAAATAAGCAGAGTTAAAGGCATTCCAATGCATATTGTTTCTATCCATCCACATCTCCAGAACAAGGATGTGTGAAATAATGCCTGTGAGTGTACAGGCGCCCACACGCTGCCAAATTCAAGATAAGCCCCAAAGAGGAAAATATCTAATTTTCTTCCTATATAAAAAAAAAAAAAAAAAAAAAAAAAAAAAAACAAAAAAAAAACACCAAAAAAAAAAAAAAAAAAAAAACACAAAAAAAAACCCACAAAAAAAAACCAAAACCACAAACCAGGTCTGTTACGTAGATGCAAAATTTTAAGGCAAATTTTAACAAGGCATTTTCTTTGTTCACAAGTCAGATAGATACATGGAACACAGGGGTACCCGGGAAGCCATGCACACGTGTGCAGCGTGAGCTGCTGCGACTGGGTGAAGCCCGAAGCCTGCTCCATCCACAGCCCTTATTTTCCCCATTTAAGGCTGATGGCAGGAACACCAGAACTCAACACAACTCCCGCTGACAGCAAGCAAACGAGACGTTTGGAACACAACCTCACCCCCGGACGCTTGTAGCTACAGTTAAACTCCTCTTCTGATGGATGAAGGTCGAAGCCCAGGAGACACAGTAGCTCCTTCCACCAGGCAGCATCGTCCACCAAAGCCTGGGAGAAAGCCCCTCAACGGCTCTCAGCTGCTTTCAATTCTCATTTTAAAGAGGGAAGAACACACATGTTCTGCTGGGGAAACAGATTCACCTGCCTCTCATTGGAAAATGCCCCGTTAACTCTGCAGGGTCACAGCTGCCAGAAACATAAAAAGACGGAAAGGGAGAAAACCAGACGTTTTGCTACCAACTAAAAAGCTTACGTAAACAAAAGCAACACCTGTTTTTGCCATTTGCAAAGATTATTATTCCTTGAGTATTTGGATTTTAATACCCTGAAGATCTTTATTTTCTAAGACACAGAGAAGCTACCAAACCTACTAATGGTATCTGAGTTTATGGGTGCTTAGTAATTTTTGGAAATAATGTGATTACAGGAGCATTTTCAGAGCCATCCAAAAAACAAATTAAAAAAATAAAAAATCCACTATCCAACAAGGTCAAAAATTTAATGTAAGCTCCCAAGATAAAAAAATTACAGGATCACTTCCCATGCACTGAACTCTGCCTTGCTGGGTTAATTACAGAGCAAAACTGCACCCCTGCGTTCAAGCCCATGGAGTTGTGGTACTACACAAAGGGTAAAGTTTAAATTAATCACAGCCTTTCTACGTACTGTCTACATGTTCATCAGAGCCACGATGTGACAGACACTCACGTTACAAAAGCCCTATCAACTATCAGCCCTTATGGAAAGCACTATTTGCAGTAGGCTTCAAAAAATCAAAGCCCTCCATTCCAGAGAGACCTGTTTATACCAGAAAAGACACTTGTGAATCATTGTACAAAATTCTTTTGAGCAATCCAACCAGCATTTTGCTCCCCCCTCCAAAAACAGGTAGGCCAAGGACAGATAAAATATTTTCTTCTAGTAGGCCTTCCTCCATAGGTAACTACTCCATTTTTATACGTCTTCCCTATATAATAAAAACATTAAAATGATATACCCGAAACCAAAGAAGTCACTTACATAAAAAGCTTTAAAATGCCCAAAACAGATAGATGAACATAATCTGATTACCCACCTCCAAGCAAGTATTTTCAATTATTACAGCTCGGATTATCAAATAATTCCTGCTAAGCATAGCATTAGAAACATCATTAAAATTAATGGCCGCAGTTGTCAGCTGATGAAAGCATAATAAATACGGCATCACCCATGCGACTGGAAGGAGACAATATGCAAGGAGTTATTTTTGAGAGCGAGAGACTCATCAACAACACATGAATTTTAACATTGTCATTTTTTCAATCTCTTAACGAGGCACACTCGGGAAGCAGCGGTAACCGAAAATGGGGAAGATTTGAGGGTTTCTTGACTGTATTAATGCTGGTATTACTCAAAATAGCCAGAATAGGTTTGGCACATCCCCCCACGAAAAGGTCCAGCCCGTGCATCAAACATGAAATACAGGTTAAAGTAATTTCATAAACGCAAGCTGGAGCAGAGGAGCGAAAAAAAAAAAACTCAAGACAAAACAAGCTGCCAAGACACTGTTGTCTATTAGCAGCTCTCATTTTCAGCACATCAGTGTAATGCGATAAACTATCTGCAAGGTTTTTTTCTGGAATAAAATCGCTATTACTGAGACAAGCAAACAGTACTTGAAATGTCATGCATGGTTCACAGTGGAGCCTTTCCCCCCAGCTTCATCCTCTAATTCCTATAGAAACACCTAAAGCAACAAATAAAAAAAGTTTCTAGCCATGCAAATCTCTTTTGCTTTTATCTCAAGCCTTAGCTCCTGGAATCCCGTGAGGATGTCGGATTTGAAGATTTTATCAAAAAAAAAGAATATTTTAGCTCTTAGGATTACAAAGGAGAATGTGACAGAATGACCCAAGAACACTCGAGCAGTCAGATTACAAATTAAAAAATTATTCCTATTTAATATCATTATATGCAGTGCTTGAGCAAGTAACAACAGAGAGTTGATGAATCATTTTGCCATGTGGTGTTAGCAATTCTGCTTTCTTTATGCTTTCCAGTACCTGAAGGGGGTCTACAAAAGATCTGGAGAGGAACTTTCTACAAGGGCATTTAGTGATAGGAAGAAGGGCAATGGCTTCAAACTAGAGGCACAAATCCAGGTTGGGCAGAGAATGGCTGGAGAGCAGACCTGAGGAGAAGGACTTCTTCCAGGAGTGCTAATGGATGGGAAGCTCAACCAGAGCCGGCAGTGTGTGCTGGCAGCCCAGAAAGCCAACCCCATCAAAAGAAAAGTGACCAGCAGGTCGTGGGAGGTGATTGTCCCCCTGTACTTGGCACTCGTGAGACCCCACCTTGAGCACTCTGTCCAGCTCTGGAATCCTCAACACAGAACAGACATAGACCTGTTGGAATGGGTCCAGTGGAGGGCCACAAAGATGACCAGAGGGCTGTGCAACACTCCTCCTGTGAAGACAGGCTGAGAGACCAGGGGCTGTTCAGCCTGGAGAAGGCTCCAGGGAGACCTTAGAACATCCTTCCAGGATCTGAAGGGAACTCCAGGAGAGCTGGAGAGGGACTCTGTCAGGGAGTGTTGCGATAGGACAAGAGGGAATGGTTTTAAACTGGAAGAGGGGGGATTCATATTAGATATTAGGAAGAAATTCTTTGCTTTGAGGGTGGTGAGACACTGGAAGAGGTTGCCCAGAGAAGCTGTGCCGGCCCCACCCCTGGGGNAGCTGTGGCTGCCCCATCCCTGGAGGGGTTCAAGGCCAGGCTGGATGGGGCTTGGAGCAACCTGGTGTGGTGGGAGGTGTCCCTGCCCAGGGCAGGGGGGTTGGAACTGGATGATCTTTAAGGTCCCTTCCAACCGAAACTGCTCCATGTTTCTACAACTGCAAGCACTGAGCCAAACCCCACTTCAATTTACACTGACGAGAGGAAAAGGACATCATAAGGTATGTTTAAGCCCCATTCACTTGCTATAATATGAAGAGAATGATTGGAAAAAACCCAGGCTAACAATTTAATTTCTACAGAGACGTTACCTCATCAAATCAACAGTCATGGAAAGGCTTTTACTTCTTCCTGTGAAAATGTCCCTGATCCTTTCCTTTTCCACCGTAATCCTGTGGCTGGATGGAGGGCGCGTTGTGTGGCACTCATTGGGGAAAGAACAAGGAAAGCCACAACAACCCCTCGAACTGATTTTGACTCACTCCGAACAACCAAATCGAGTTTAAAGTTCCTGAAGAGAGTATTTGGCTTAGCAGCCAAGGAGAGAGTATTGAAGAGAGTATTTGGCTTAGCAGGAAACAACAAGCGGCCCCTCACACACCATCACTGGTGAAAAGGAGATATAGTAACGGCGTTAAGAGGAATAAAGTCCTTCATTTGAAACGGTGCTGAGAATCTGACAGTAATTTCTGTAGTTTCTGTACTGCTTCTAATCTTTAGATTATAAAATGACACCCAGCCGATACAAGACTTATTGCTTTAAATGGTATTTCCTTTCTGAAAGAGAGGTCTGGTTTTGTTGTAAGCATTGTATACATCGTGAATGTATTTGCTACTGAAAAAAGGGAAAACAGTTTAACTATTCAACCATCAGTGATAATGTGACCCTGCTAATTTAAGATCCCTTCAAGCAATTTTGACAAAAGCAGGAACGACATCAACTTCAGCAAGAACTCTGAAAATCAGCCAAACGGACAAGTGAGAAAACTCCCATTTAGGTCTGGGAAACTCCTGTCTCTTCTTTGTTCACCGAGTCCTCTGGCACTGAATTTGGATGTTTTCTTCTCCTGTTGCTTCTGACAGATTAAGCAATTCCAGAGTTGTCCGTAATTAATTTTGGCATGAAGGTAACTACCCTCGCGCAATCTGGAAGACAAATGAAATGTCAGAGAAAGGCACCCCCGAGTAATTTGTTTCTTGCCTTATCTCCAAGAAACAGGTGTAATTTTTTAACAGGTTTGATAGAACAGCACAAGACAGTGGCTCACCACTACTCACTTAATAAATGCAAGCATAATAGAAATACTGTAAGTACTAAGGAAAGGGTAAGGAGAAAAGCAGAAGTCGATTAGTAAAACAAAACGACCTGACCCCTTAGGTGAGTGTCACGCAGAGTTTGGTAAGTTCAGGATCTGCGAGGAAGCAGGCAAGGAAATCCTCCTGATAACGGAGCAGGGGATGAACGGTCACCAGGGACCTGCAAGGCATCTCCATCCGCACCAGAAGTTCAAAGGGGTACCAGAAGCGCAGGTGGTCCCACCTGTCACTGCCCCATATAGCCCTGCCTCGGAGCTCAAACTATCCAGCCAGCCCCAGGGCTGGGGTGACAGTCAGGATCAGAGGAATATACAGTGACAATGATGATTTACTTCTCTAACCACGATGACACGGTAGCGCCTGCTCAGGCTACGACCAGCATGTCTCCTGCTCTCACGTCTCTCGCCTTTTTTAGGAGGTAATAGAGCCTCGGCAGAGCCCCTGTGGCCACGGTGGAGAAGCAGAGATGTCTGGAAAAGACAGTGATGCGCAGCAGGGAGGACCAAAAGGCCCACCACCCCTCATCTCTCTTCCCCGAAGAGCAAGGTGGCAGGAGAACAAAAAGCCACCAAGAGGGGCAAAGCCACACAGACACAGGCCAGGCTCCCAGGATGTCACTACGGGATTATCAGCCAACTGCTTCGCTGTGTTAGGTGGGATGGTATTTATTAACACTAAAAGTACAAAACCTGTCATCCCCAAGACTGTCTTTTCTTGTTTGCCTCACCTCTTCCCTATCATCTTAAATCCTGCTATTCTCTCTCTCTCTCTTCTCAACTGAAGATTACTTTTGGCTGCCTTATCAGTCCCCTCCAGGCTGATAGTTTCAAAAGCAGATATATCCTCCACGCAGGTGTCTGACAGGTTTGCCCTCACTTTTGATGACACCTCTGCTGACAGCACGTCGCAACCACAGATACGTTCAACTGCATCCGAACACCCCTGAGGACTCTGTATCCAGAGAAAGTTTTCTTCTTTTTATATGAAGATTTCCACTGTGACCTTTCCACCGGGTATCAGTTATCAATCCAGCCAATTGACATGGCCAGAAAACGTTAATGAGTCAGTCGGTACGGATCCAAGAGGTGGGCAAAAGTCTTCATTTCAGTCAGTAACCAAAATGGAAATATCAGCTGAGTATTATTGGAAAAGGCACGTCACGCCCTTTTTTCATCTCCAAATTTTGAATTTTGAAAGTCTCCATCAGTGTTTTCCCACACAGAAAAAATAAGGGAAAACTGTTGCTTCCCCTTGCCCTCAAAACCACTTGGAAATCAGGCTCAATCACATCAAAGCTCTTACAGAACCAACCTTCTCGGACTTGGTGAACTAAGTGTCTTCCTATCTCAAGCTATGGCAAAATCCAGGACCTCGATTCCAAAATCCAGGAGATAAAAGAGGAACTGAATTGATGCCTGTTCCCATTTTAACTGCTGTGAGCTCTAGAGCTCCTCCACCCAAATCCTGCCCTTCACAAAGACGCAACAAACACCCATTTAAATTCAGCATCACCAGAACCTTGGGGCAGAAAAAGACCCAAACAATCACAAAACACAAAGCCCCACGTTTAATTCACAAAGCTTGCCAAAAATGTTAACAATGCCTCCGGAGCCACCCAAGTATCATCTATGAACACAGGATAGCAGTACGTCCCCAAAAAGTTAGAAAAAGCATGGCTGACCAAAAAAGTCAGTCCAAGAGGGCTTTCATCGCCCACCAAGTTCACAAAACCATCAGCTGGGAACGAGTCAACCAGGAAGCAGGACACACAAACATACAAAAGATAGTAATATCACCAAAACCATCCCAGTGACTAAAATTTCTTCCAGAGAAAAGGAAGAGACATCATTGGGAATAAAAAATTTCAGAGACTTTCAATATAAGCTGTCAGTTTCTAGGGCTGCCAACCTGATATCAATATCACCGATTCGATAATCATAGTATCATAGACTGGTTAGAGTTGGAAGGGACCTTGAAGATCACTGAGTTCCAACCCCCCTGCCCTGGGCAGGGACACCTCCCACCACACCAGGTTGCTCCAAGCCCCATCCAGCCTGGCCTTGAACCCCTCCAGGGATGGGGCAGCCACAGCTTCTCTGGGCAACCTCTTCCAGTGCCTCACCACCCTCACAGCAAAGAAGTTCTTACTCATATCTAATCTAAATCTCCCCCCTTCCAGTTTAAAACCATTACCCCTTGTCCTATCACTCCACTCCCTGACCAAGAGTCCCTCTCCAGCTCTCCTGAAGCTCCCTTCAGATCCTGGAAGGCTGCTCTATGGTCTCCCCGGAGCCTTCTCTTCTCCAGGCTGAACAGCCCCAGCTCCCTCAGCCTGTCCTCACAGGATGAAAAACAACAGGAAAATAAAGCTTTAAGTAAACGCCCTACAAACAAACAATTCAGTCAAACTAATACCAGAAGAAAATAACAACCTTATATACCTATATTAAAGGTAGAAGAGGGCGCACGACCACCTACCTAGGTTTTATGAACACCAAATTTCAAATTAAATAGAAATTATCAAATAGAAATAGAAATTATCCATTTTCCATCACATACAGATTGTTAATGTATGCATTTTGCTGATAATTCTCCAAGTCATTCCCCTGACCTCAGCCAAATGATTAAGTTAAGTAGGGTTTTTTGTTTGTTTGTTTGTTTAATTAATAATGCCAGTATTACTAAAGGCAGGGAAAGGAGAGGAACAATTTCTGGCATTCAGATTTATTGATCACCAAAGGCAGTTTAGCAATTACATTATCAGCACAATAAAATCAGATCCCACTGAAATCCATAAAAGTCTAATGTATATTGATGAAAGTAAATATGCTTAAATAGTTTAAAAGAAAAGATTAAAAGTGTGTATAAAGATCGTTTCTGTCAAAACAAGCAGTCTCTTGGACTTGGAGCTCCCTTCAGATCCTGGAAGGCTGCTCTAACCACAACAGGCTGTACACTCTGTTCTTTCCCCTCTCCTCCCATTTAACTCCTCTTCCGTGCAGAAGTAACACAGAAGTGATGGATGAAAGCTGGGGATTTTTTTTAAATTTTTGTTTTTTTAAAGAAAACCCACTGTCAAGAGCAGCAGGCAGCGTTTAGGAAGAAACGATGCATTTAGACGGATAAAGAAAACATGCACTTGCCTCAAAAAACCAGAAATTTTTGCAGAGGAGTCAGAAACACTTTACCTCAAGGTGTAATGCAACCATTAACTGAGCCATAATTATTGACTGCAAATTCATACAGCATGCTCTGATGCATTTGGCACTGGCACGGAACAGGAGGCAGTAAACTAATTCAATTACATGCCTGATCTGTGAAGCTTATTGATCTTTGGTAGTGGGGCTAACTCGCATGGGCTTCACTGTGAAAGTAAAGATGATGCTGAAAAATATTTACTGTTTATCTCCTGGCCTTTTTGTTGCTGCTGTCTTTAATTAATTATTGTTCTGGGTTGCTAAACCGGAGTCCACACCTTATTACGGTATTGGGCATAGTTAAATTATGAAATACGTGTTTCAGATTTTATCACTGATTCTGCATTTTCTTAATTTGTCAAGTAAAGCACCATATTTTAGAAGCGTCAGATATTGATATAAATAAAGCCTTGTATTATCTTTTAATCTTTAAGATTCTTATCCAATCTTTTTTCGGAGATCAGGACATTATTTCAGTGAGAAAATTTAAAAACTGGCTTCAGGAGAGCTTGCGCTATCTCACTCTCAGAATTTCTCTTCAGCCATTGGGTCGGGAATTACAGCTATGATAAGAGGACTTCTACGTTTCTCTGAAACAACACCAAGGTTAATGCTCATCAGGCAAAATGCACCGTGTCACCTGATATATTGCTGCTGTTCAAAATCTAAGTTCAAGTTTTCTCAAACAGAGTATCATCAGCACCACGTGTCTGAAGGGTTATGAGTGTCTAAGCAGGCAAAAACTTGGTAGCGTTTGGAAAACTTCCCTTTTTCTTCACTAGTCCTTATTTTTTTAAGTGCTGAAAAATAGGGGGTTTGTTCCCTATTTGAAGTAGCAGCATTACAGTCCATCTTTATAGATTTCATAAGCATGTTGATCCCAGTTTAACGAGCATCAGAGAGTATCTGGTAATTTCACCCATGAGGGAGGGAGGGAGGGCAACTGATAAATTAGCAGACCCACTGCTGCAAGGACGGCAAAACCTAGTCTTTAGAAACAGCCCTCAAATAGCATCTGGCACAGATGAAGAAGTTTACAAAGAAACTCCTACTTCATTTTGAAAAACATTAGTAGACGCTAAGTGCCATGCTAGAACAACCCCCTGCCCAGTTCCAGTACTTTTCTAAATCAGATTTTCCCAGTCGCACAGCTCCTCATACGGATATGTAGATGCCCAGCAGGAAAGTCAGGATCACAAGTAACGATAAAATATATTCATAGGAAGGCTCAAGTTCATAAAATATATCTGATAAGACTCCAAGGTTTTAGTCGCTGGGCTACAGTGAAGAAAGATGAAAACAACCCAAGGAAAAAACTGAAGAAGGGTCTCCCAGACCAAGCACTTCAGATCCATAGACTCTGTGGTCTGCCCAGGGAAATGGGAATTACAGCCAAGAGCTGCCCAAAAAAGAGAACTGGAGCAGTTCACTAGCCAGGTGGTTGCTCTACTGTTCTGTTCCGTGGCCTACTCCACCAAAGAAAGAACATTTCAAACACGACGTCAGAAATAAAAAACAAATGTAAGAAGGAAGCGAAAAGGAAATGGGGAAATATTAAGTGAACTGTGCTGTCCCAAGTAAGTTTGCAGCGTAATCAAACAGACCTGTAATTCACAGGACCTCATTAGGAGTAATGCTTTGAGATTACAGAATCACAGAGTGGTTTGGGTTGGAAGGGACCTTAAAGGTCATCCAGTTCCAAACCCCCTGCCCTGGGCAGGGACACCCCCCACCACACCAGGTTGCTCCAAGCCCCATCCAGCCTGGCCTTGAACCCCTCCAGGGATGGGGCAGCCACAGCTTCTCTGGGCAACCTGGTCCAGTGCCTTGCCATCAACACAGCAAATAATTTCTTCCTAATATCCAATCTAAATCTTCCCCACTTCCAATTTAAAACCATTATCCCTTGTCCTGTCACTACACTCCCTGACAAAGGGTCCCTGTTAAAGGGACATCCACTTTTAAAGTGAAATTATTATAATATGGATGAGTATTCACGTATAAACATGCAAAAAGTTTCATGTAGCTCTGAAACAGTGCAATTTTTTTCAGATCAACTGAGTAGCAATTATCAGCAGAGTGTCAATGTACAAGCTCAGCAAATTTTGGTTGTATATGGAAAGGAGTGGGAATGAGCCACCGTGCTTCCAGGGAGAAAAAGCTGATTGATAATGCCAGGAATGGACTGAGGCAAGAAAAAAGGTGAGTGTTGGCACATCAGGTAATAAAATGGCCCGGGAATTCACCTGGTTACACACAGTTATACAGCCAAGGGAAAAAAATTCTACAGAAGACATGAAAATGACCCGTTTTTGTCCAGTGTGAACTGAAGCAGTTATTTGAGGGCAATGGAGAAGCATCTGAAACTAAAAACTGACCTAGTGCCCCTGCGTAAGTACAGTTCAAAAGACAAGGTGCTCAACACATAAAAAAAAAGAATAAAACTAAACCGACCTTTTCATCCAGCAGCAGTAAAACTAGAGGGCAGAAAACGATGCTAAAGATCGCTTAAGCCCGTTGCATCAACAAATCGTAGCACTAAGTTACAAAAGATGTGTCTCCCGGTAACCATTCCCATGCAATACCTCACAAAATAATAAGGCCCTTCCATCAAAGTCAAGGTGAACCAACCATAACAGCTCACCCTGGGACACTCGGCCACCGGCGGCGGGGATGATCACGCAGGGAATGAAGAAGCCTCAAGAAATAAAACAAGGTACAGCAGGAAAGCAAGAAACCACAGAAGGCTTGGAGCGGTGGTTGGATAATAAAGCAGTTAAAAAGCTGTATCTTGACCTGTGCTATTTAACATCTTCATCAGAGACATGGGCAGTGGGATTGAATGCACCCTCACCATGTTCGCTGATGACACCAAGCTCGGTGGCGCAGTCAACACGCTGGAGGGAAGGGATGCCATCCAGAGGGACCTGGACAGGCTTGAGAAGTGGGTTAATGCAAATGGCATGAAGTTCAAGCAAGCCAAGTGCAAGGTCCTGCTCCTGGGACGTGGCAATCCCAGGCACAAATACAGGTTGGGCAAAGAATGGCTGGAGAGCAGCCCTGAGGAGAAGGACTTGTGAGACCCCACCTGGAGTCCTGTGTCCAGCTCTGGAGTCTCAACAGAGAAAGGACATGGACCTGTTGGACAGGTCAAACGGAGGGCCACGAAGATGTTCAGAGGGATGGAGCACCTCTCCTATGAGGACAGGCTGAGAGAGCTGGAGCTGTTCAGCCTGGAGAAGAGAAGGCTCCAGGGAGACCTTAGAGCAGCCTTCCAGGATCTGAAGGGAGCTCCAGGAGAGCTGGAGAGGGGCTCTTTGTCAGGAAGAGTAGTGATAGGACAAGGGGTAATGGTTTTAAACTGGAAGACGGGAGATCTAGATTGGATATTTGGAAAAAATTCTTTGCTGTGAAGGTGGTGAGGCACTGGAACTGGTTGCCCAGAGAAGCTGTGGCTGCCCCATCCCTGGAGGGGTTCAAGGCCAGGCTGGATGGGGCTTGGAGCAACCTGGTGTGGTGGGAGGTGTCCCTGCCCAGGGCAGGGGGGTTGGAACTGGATGATCTTTGATGTCCCTTCCAACTCTAACCATTCTGTGATTCTATGAAATAAAAATATCACCCCCAAAGACAAAGGGCACTGAGTTATTTTAGTGACTGTCAAGCACAAACAGCAGCTCACTGTGTCCGTCCAGCAGCCTGAAACGTCAACATGAACTGAGGACAAAAGCAAGGCAGAAGTACTGAAGTTTGGATGGGAGAATAAGACAATTTTAGGAATAACTAAATGACAACCCATTTGTGATTTCAATTCCCTCTTGGCCACCTGAGCACTTGGACGGGAAAGAGGATGAGTTTAACAAAACACCAACAGCCCTATTAAGCGACTTCAGGCAAAGGATGCTTTGAACTTCTCAAACAACCTATTTTTACCAGTACACATAAAAAGTTGCGTTTTAAAGAAGAAAGAAAAAAAAGCACCAATTTCTAACAGCAAATAAATATGGATTAATATGAAATTTCAGATTCAGATTTAGACCTTGCAGAACAAGACATCAAGGAGAAACTGATGGTACTTCTATTCTTAGGCTGGGACTCTGACTCACATACAGTCCCACTTACTCAACTTCTCTTCATCTATCATATGCAGGTGTAAAAATTTAAAATCCACTTTTCCTAGAGAGTGCAAAGATTTTTAAGTCCATTTATCCAGGGCTCCTCCAGAGCCAGGGAGACGGGAGCTTTCGCTGCTGCCTGCAGTTTGTTCGGAGCCACATTAGAAACGCGTGTTGTCTAAATTTTTAAACGTTACTACTGAAAACATAAGCTTGGAAAAAAAAAATGTTAAAACATTCATGTGCATCAGACTAAACTTGAGAAATTTCACGAGATGCTCATTTCCACTTGTGCAGCTGTCCAAATGCAGAGCTTTGAGATGAAAATTTGGTATTTACTGTAAACAAATCAAGAGGTAACATTTTTTTTTTCCCTTTTCAATGAAAGGTGGTTATTACAAAAAATGGATGTTAATTCCTGATATCGAGTTGGCCAACTGCATTAAAATTTCCAGAATTACTCTATAATAGAATTTAAGTCTCTCTCTCAGTAAAGGTTCAATTATTTCTTCTGTAGTATCTCCGTAAATACAAGAATTCCCAACACCTCAGCCGTCTTCTTCCTTCCAATAATACAGTGCCTGAAACCGATTCAGGGAGTTTAAAATGCCAACAAACAGCCCCCCAAAAAAACCCCAAACAAAACTAAAGCAAAACACCTGAGATGAGCAGAGATAAGGCGCTTCCCTTCCACTCCTACGCTTATTTATGAGGGGCTATGGGGCACGGCGGGATGTATGTTTTGGCAGCAATCACAATGGAACTGGTAGTCTGAAGAAGCAAAACATTTTGCATTTACAGTCTTTTTTTTTTTTTTTTT
>VZRU01004989.1:185921-201504 GCA_013398155.1 Pedionomus torquatus | reverse complement strand
TTGGGGTTTTTTTTTTTTTTTTTTTGTTTTTTTTTTTTTTTTCATAAAAAAGGAAAAAAAAAAAAAGATAATTTTTAATCTGCATATTGCGTGGCATCAAAACAGCGCATCTCCAAAGCCGAGAAAACATATGCTGTCAGCAAAGAACAAAATGATCTCTTTGATTCTAATACCTGTGATAGTAGCATGATAATAACTACGGGTGACATCTTCTCCCCTACTCTCAAAATAATTATGGCTCTCTAGAATGCAACATCTGCGTTACCAGATGTTCCTGTCAACCACGTAAGCAAAAGCACTGCAGAAACCTGGCCGCCCTCCAGAGTTCTCCTCTCCATGCCTCGGCAGATGCAGGTGGTTTCCAGCAGTCCAATATTTGGAGCGCCAAGCCATGCAAACCCAACTTGTGTAAACAAGAAAACAGCATCAGCAAATAATGCATCATGCCCAAACGGGTTCAGGGTATTCCCAGACTGACACTTCTGCCCAGCTTTGGAGAATTCACATCAGTTTAAGAGTGTCTGAGACAGAAAAAAAAACAATGGGTAACATCACGACACGTTTCCCGAAAACCCATTTCCATTAAGTTGCTTTAACTTCAGCACTTGCTTTCCTACCCAGACATAATACGTGCCAGCTGGATGACACACGAGCTATTAAAAACCAGGTATGCGGAGCCGAATTTTAAAATATTACATCAAACCCATAAATCATTCGCTCTTAAGACATAACTTGCAACTTAGCACCAAACGCGCCGCCTCAATAGGATGATTTACATCCAGTGCAGCTTTTATGGAAGAGTTTTTCTTCTCTCTACACCTCTGAAGTGCTACAATCTGAAATCAAATTATCTTCAACAGGGAAGCAATCCAAACTCCAGCTGAACTAAGTGAAAATAAATATATTTAAAAATGGAATTAACTGTAGCCGAAGGGTAACAATCTTTCAAAAACGTGCCTGAGGCACTTCTGATGTGGAACCTTTTTGATATCATACTCCTTATGTATTGAACCAACACGTTTAATACAAAATCAAAGAAGAACGAACTTCTTTCCACTACCGACTCCTCCATCATTTAATTTCCGCAACCAGCCAGAGAACCAGCCTGTCCCATTTCTCCACAATTCCATAGAATCATAGCATTGTCTGGGTTGGAAGGGAATTTTAACATCATCTAGTCCAACCATCAACCTAACTCTATGAAAAACGTCACTAAACTATGTCTCTAAGCACTATGTCAACATGTCTTTTAAATTCCTCCAGGGATGGTGCCTCAACCCCTTCCCTGGGCAGCCCATTCCAATGATTAATAAACCTTTCAGTGTAAAAATTTTTCCTAATATCCAATAGAAACCTCCACCAGCGCAATTTGTCCTTTATTTCTCAGGACAGCCTGGGATGTCCCCCTTTCCCTGGGACACCCCTTTTCCAGAAGGGGTACGTTGAACTTTGAAGGACAACTCCAGCTGCTGCAGTTTCTCTCCAGTCCCACCACTGCTCTCCTGCCACCACTCCAAGTGGGAGATACCCGGTTGAGAGGTCCAGCTCGCCTCTTCCTCCTCAGAAAGGCACTGTGGGTCCCCAGGGATGCCAAAGCGTTTTGGGAACCACTGGACTAACTGAGCGATGGAACAGAAGGGACATTGCTACTTCTACAGAAGAGCTTCTCCTATCAGTTGCCCCAAAGCATCATACACAATCAGCAAATGAGGTCTAACGTCTTTATACCCCTTACAAATTAAGAAGGTGATAGGTGTAAGAATGTGAAATACCAACAAGAAGAGAACACCCATCTCCTGATCTTCGTAGAGCTGTGCAGCCAGAGAGGCAAAAATAAGCAGGTTCCATAGCCAAAGGCTGCATCCAGTATTCTGTACTTAGGACATGAATCTCTAAAGGGTGGCAAATGTACATCAGCTTCAGTGTTCACATACCTAATTAAGTCAGAAATCACCAGGGGCCTTATGACAGCTCTAGCTCTGCAATACTAAAAGTCAAGGTTCCCATTATAAAACTTATTTTTCACACATGTAAAAATGAGCTGTCAGAATTATTTCCAGGTTCAACTACGTCTTACAAGCTCCTCACCTCCGAGCAAAT
This sequence comes from Pedionomus torquatus, assembly GCA_013398155.1. NCBI lineage: Eukaryota > Metazoa > Chordata > Aves > Charadriiformes > Pedionomidae > Pedionomus > Pedionomus torquatus. Next base: position 199,404 of record VZRU01004989.1, on the reverse strand, counting down.
TAAACTGAAGTGCCCAATCATTTTTAAATGGCACAAGCAGGAAGTTTTAGGGGTTTCGCAGTCCCTGATACAATCTGGGATATTCAGCCTTTAACTGGAACTTCAACAATTAAGGTTTCATTAGTCGCCGTATCTTTACCCTCTCTCCGACTCTCTGCTTACAATTTTCTCATTTTATACAATTATGGCTAAGTGTGCATTCAAAAATTAACGCCTACGTGTGTAGCTTATGCTGCTTAATTTTAGGGCAACAAGGCAGCGTTACTACTGGTTGTTGGCATTTTAGTGGCTCAAAACTGTGGAATTTGAGTTCAAGACTCCAGAACGTTGGCCACCGAATACACATCCTGTAAAAGCCTTCACCACCCCAAAGTGTTTCCAGCCTACGTAGCTGAAAAAACAGATTTTTAAAATACTTCCACAGCCTTAGTTACTCGGGTCTTTTTATGCACAAAAGTATTTCTTTCCGAGATTTTAAAGAAAGGCAAGCGCATATCAACGCTATAAGCAACCCGATTTGACCTTCTTGGGAACCATCTCAAAATTATGTGTAGACATAGTTAATTAATTATTTTTTCTAAGTAAAAAAAAAAAAGAAATAAATAAATCCCAGTGTTTTACATCGTCTTGCTTACACCTGCCAAGAGAGACCAGACATCTCACCTAATAAAAAAACAAAAAAAACCTCATTTAAAACGGTCACGCTGTTAACCATAAATCATGACAATTTAAATTAAAGACTCTGAACCTAGCTCTTCTGAATTCACAACTGTTGCAACTGCGGGAAATTGGAGAATATAAGCACACACTAGGCAACCTGAAACTGGAATTAAGAATGTTTAAACCCGCTTTGAAAGAGTAGTAGGTTCAATTCACACTACTTAGTCCTACAGACTGGGGGATGGCTACTTTTCAGTGGCCAATATTTCAAGAGCAGCTAAAAAACAATTTGCCTTACGTCTTTACACGGCTTTCTACTCAGAACCACAGCTCCATTCTCATGATCTTCAGCATATTGTTAAAAATTATTATTCATTTTAACTCCTACTTCATCTTTACCCATGTTTTTTAAGTTCTTTCTATCTATAACCACAGCCGCAGCAATTTAAACATGGCTGAATCCATAGTCGACTACTCCCTTCTGCTCACTTCCTCACATCTGACGATACAAGAGAATGAGAAAAATTCAACATGATGCTCAGGGAAAAAGGAATTTTAAGTCAAATATTTGATAATTTCCTTAAAAAAAAGGGAACGAACATCACAAACTCATATTTTTCTGATTTCCAGGGCATAGGGATGCACAGGTAAAAATTCATGCCTGTCTTTTGTCTAGTTTTTGAGTTTTGGGGTTTTTTTTGGTGTGTTTTTTTAATAAAGGACAAATCAAATAGAGGTAATTAATCTGAAGATATCAAAACATTATCATAAAATAAACATTCCAAAGGAATGCAAGTGGGATGCCATCAAGAAACCTTTCGTATCTTCACCCAGTCTAAATTTTCCCTAAATAATCAAACCTCCTTTAAAAAATTCAAACTTTCATCTATAGAGATAACTCTGTTCAGTATTTCCATGCATTCAAGGCTGGTAAGATGCAGTATTTCCCAGTGGCCTGGAATTATTCTGGTAATCAGGGAAATGCAAGCGAGAACTTTGTTACGTTGCCTTCAAGATCAAGTAAGGACTTCTCCGTTACATAAAATCAGAGCGCTGTAGGTACCTGTAAGCAAATATTCACTTTAATTTTCCATATCTAGTAGAAATTCTCAAAGCTGGTGCTACTTTCATGGGTTCAAATAATACTGTAAGTAAAAATAATTTGGTTTTACTACAGATTCTGAAATATTCCCAGGGCAGCTTAAACACTGTCTCAATAATATGCTAATAGAGATAGATTATTTCCCTCTCAACTATAATAATAATGAAAAAAAATCTCAAATACCTTCTAATATTTCCATGATTTGAAACACTGGTGGCAAGAAAGAAAAATAAGAGCTTTGCTGGCAGACTTTTAACAGTGTTGGCAATTGGAAGAGAAGTTAATATGTTGTTTGCAATACAAAGAAGAGTAAAGATGTATATTCTAGCTGGAGGTGAACCTAGAAAAGAATACAAATTTCCCATTCCTATCAATCGATCTACTTAAAGGTCACAATTTTTCTTTGAAGTTACTTTTTTCACTGTTTTCATGAGGTGGTACTAACATGCTCTTCCATAGCAGAGCACACAAAATTAGGCAACTATTTGTGTACGACTACAGGGAGCCTTATCCCAATTATAACTGTCCTTCTCTGTGTAAAATTACTTTCCCCTCGTTCTGGAAAGAGTAACAACTATGCCTTTAGGGCAACAGATCTTGAATTGCTGGTGGAGTATCACCTTCCTCATCCCAAAGCCACTACTCATCTTTAGATAAAATCTCTTTCGTAGCTCTGCTGAACCAAGAGCCACATAATATGATGCATCCTGCAACCAATGTTTAATGTACAAGAAATAAAAGGAGTTAAAATGTCTTTATGCGCCCTTAAGATCCAGTAGATAACATATATGACCTAATCCTAAGGTTAATTCTTTTTGCATAGACTGGGTTATTCAAGCAAGCTCATTTCAAACACCAACATCCTGAATTCTTTCAAGGATAAACTAATTTCTGAGTAAGATTGTAAAGAAATCCCATGCTCGAGGTGCTGTGGGAACATCAGCTGCTCTTATCTGGGAGGAAGCAAACGGGACCAGATCTCAAAGCGAGTCAGCTGCTTTGGAGTAACCAAAACAAAAGTGAGCAAAGATGGCTCAGATGAAGCCCCTCTGATGTCAGAAAACCCTTAGTGGCATCATGCCCTTTGCCAGGAGAAGCATCCCCAGCTCAGGTGGGACACCCTGGAAGGACCCAGGGAATTCCATGAGGCATTTCAGGGAAGGTCACCAAGGGAAGGCACCCTAACACCAAGATGTTTCAATTTGGTACATTCAATTCCTCTCATCTGCTAGAAAAATTATGACACCCCACCAAAACAAATCTGGGGAAAAGACCAGTTTTGCAGATGCCAGGGAGGTAGCGTGACCAGCTGGGACAGGGAGGAACCTGCCGCAAACCAAAGGTGTGAGCTCTGCTGCAGAGGAGAGCACCAGGAGATTCAATTCCAGACCTCTGAGGACAGCCCTGACCTTCAGGCCACCACAGGGCTTCTCTGGTGGGTCCCCACAGCCTCCTTCGCCAGGCAGCACTAGGAAGGAGTGTCCCCAAAGAGTTCCTCACTTACCTGAGGCCCTAATTTGGTAAGGAATAATTTGATCTTTAATGTTGGTCTTGATTTTGTTGTCTAAGGGGAAGGGATCCAACGGTACCGCCAGTATTTAATCGGGGATATGACTCATCCTGATCCAATTAACTGTTTCCCAAACTGTGAGACCTTTTTAACTTCAAGATAGGAAAAAATGAGAGAGAGAGAAGGAAAAAAAGATCCCTAAACCTCTGCAAGCCCTTATTCCTCCTCAGGAGCCGCTGACGGCCGCTGCTGCCACAATCTGTGCTCAATTCCTGCCACGGCAGGGCTGGCAGAGCTGTAATGAGAGCGTTAAGATTAATCCCGCCAGGATGTGACGAAAGCATGTAAAACCAATTTCCAAAGCCCTGAGACTATAAAAAACTAGGATTTCATTTATTTAGCTTTGTATTTCTAACGTACTACCAGACGACTCTTGTTTTTACAGAGTCTGTTTAGGGGAAAAAAAAAAAAAAAAAAGAAAAAGTAGTAAAGTTTTGCTAGTGGAGAGCTGCAAATCCCAGATANATTTGGTACATTCAATTCCTCTCATCTGCTAGGAATGGCCATGGAACAGAACAGTAGAGCTTTAAACAGCTCCAACGTGTCTTCCAGCCCCACGACGGCGCCGGGCTCTGCCTCGCCTCCCAACACCACCAAAGCCCAAATCCTCTGCCATAGTTTGCTTTATTAATCAAAAGAAAACATTACCATAGAATCACAGAATGGTTAGAGTTGGAAGGGATCTTGAAGATCATCCAGTTCCAACCCCCTGCCATGGGCAGGGACACCTCCCACCACACCAGGTTGCTCCAAGCCCCATCCAGCCTGGCCTTGAACCCCTCCAGGGATGGGGCAGCCACAGCTTCTCTGGGCAACCTCTTCCAGGGACTCACCACCCTCACAGCGAAGAACTTCCTAATATCTAATCTAAATCTCCTCCTTTGAGGAATTCAAAAAAGAGGAACCATATTCTGGGTTTAAATCTGAGAGCCACAAAATTTATCATGTCGTCCTTGCATTATGATTAGGAAAAAGAAAGAACAGCACTACCTGCTGAGTAACTTATTGCACATCCAAAGTACTACTGGTTTTCAAACTTGCACTCCCAGATCTCGTCTGTACAGGTACCAAATTTCACTGAATGCAGCATCCTTTAGTGAAATCTTTAAGGAGACTGATGAAACACCGAGATGGGGAAAAAAAAGTGTTGTGTTAAACACTTTAACGTCAGTTTGGCTGTCCAACAACGCAACAAAGTCATAATGAAATTTGTTCCAATCATCACTCCGTGTCATCCGCTTTTATTTTTAATTTAATGCTTGAATCTTTCAGCCAGTGGGTCTTGTTGTCATTTCCCACACACACCAGACAAAGAAGCACCGTGATCCATTCTCCTAATGAAATACTTCCACACTGTGATTGAGTAACTAAATCTTTTATTTTATACAATGCTTATTTCAATATTAATGAATATCAATATTTCTTTCGCATCAAATACTAAATAGCTAACTTTATTAGGAGTTGGGGCCCATCCTCCCGTGCAGAACTGTGCCCTGAATCTCTCTCTGGGCATTTATAACCCAATCATTATGGAAAAAGATGATTAGAGGGCTGGAGCACCTCTGCTGTGAGGACAGGCTGAGGGAGTTCAGCCTGGAGAAGAGAAGGCTCTGGGGAGACCTTAGAGCAGCCTTCCAGGATCTGAAGGGAGCTCCAGGAGAGCTGGAGGAGGGACTCTTGGTCAGGAAGAGTAGTGATAGGACAATGGGTAATTGTTTTAAACTAGAAGAGGGGAAATTTAGTTTGGATACTAGGAAGAAATTCTTTGATGTGAGGGTGGTGAGACACTGGAACAGGTTGCCCAGAGAAGCTGTGGCTGCCCCATCCCTGGAGGGGTTCAAGGCCAGGCTGGATGGGGCTTGGAGCAACCTGGTGTGGTGGGAGGTGTCCCTGCCCAGGGCAGGAGGGTAGGAACTGGGTGATCTTCAAGGTCCCTTCCAACTCTAACCATTCTATGATTTCCATCAAAGGCATAGCGATATTTTCACGGGCTCTTCAGCCATTTTTAACTCGATCCTCCTTCCCACTGACCCCCTTTGCATCGCGTTTTGGAGAACTCCTGGCACTTCTCTGGTCTGTAGGCTCCACTTGAACAGAAGGAAAACTTATTATGGCATACTAATGTGCAATAACAAGAGCGTAACAAAAGTATTGGGTGGGTGAAGCCAAGGCAACATACTTCAAAACTTCATTTGGTCGATTCTATATTATACAGGAGGGGGATTGGCACATCAGCCTTCAGCTCCTAGTTTCCAAAGGAAAAACCCAGATTAATTCCTCTAAAATGGAAAAGAAACTCTCTCTGTCCTCAGTAAAAATACTACAATTCATACAAACTCCTCTGAGAAGAGCTTTCTGAATTTTGCTGGAGAACAGGCCATCTTTGATGGGGCCCTTTCCCTTAAGCCTCACACAACCCACTTAATTAGCCTATGGGCTAACGAAGTTCGAGCATCCATCAAAAACGGTAAAATGAACAAACCCCTCACGTGTTACCTGCTTGCTGAAAGTGAAAGACCCGAGGATTACTACAAGCAGTGAGTTTTTATGGCTCTGACAGCACCGTTATGAGGCAGTCTCTGTGAAACCATCAAAACAGAATCCATCACAACAGCTGAAAAGATGGAAGTCATTAAATTTCCACCACTGCGGTAAGTAACCAACTTTCACAAAAAATAAACAAAGCCATGAAGTTGGTTGAGGACCAGAGATTGCTTTGGCAGGAAACGTCAACGCAAACACACAAAATTCCCCAACTAGGAATAACAATCCTGTAGTTTCCGAGAAACAAGATTTCCAAATAATTTTACTCCTGAGCCTTTTGAACACTTGGTTTCGACGGTGACATTTCAATCCAGTTTTCCATTTCTAGAGTTTAGCAAAATAAAAAATAAGGGGTAGAGACAATTCCATCTAACTGGAATATTTCCACCTTTTCACCCTGGGGAAAATCCTCATAAAATAAGCAGAGTCTAAGTCCATTTTTTAACTTGGACGGGAGTTAGTGCATCAGGAAACAGTATCTACGTAAATTTGTGTCAAATTTCATCAGCCTATATGAGGGATGAGACTTCTTGCATGTTTAAAGATGACCCATTTTCAAGGCTGAGAAAAAAATCCCACATCCATACAAAAGCCACCCTTCCTTATTTCACTTCGTGTCCATAGAAAGTGGTCTGGAAATTAAAAAAAAAAAAAAAAAGCCAACCAGCCTGTTTTGCAAACAACCAACAATTTTGCGAAGTCTAGCACTCTGCAAGTTCCAGTATTACTGGGAAAAGCCCCAACTTTTCAATAGATTTCATATTGGTTTCACAGTGGCAGCTCCTACACTCCAGAAACTCATCAGCTTTCAACGAGGATTGAAGCGGGAGTCGAAGCCCCTTAATGCAAGGCTGCTGTAGAAGACTATTATTCCAACTGATTATTATTCAGACGATATCAATTTCATTACACCCCGATCGATTCCCAGCAATGCTCCTCCGTAGCTTTCCGTTACAAAAGCTGCAGGAAGGGTAACTTCAGACCACACAGCAAATTGCAGTCCTGCTGCTCTCGGCGAATTTGGGAAGGGTCTGACTTATTAGCAGGCTTCTAGTAAATAGCTGTCATAGGTGCTGGCTGCAGGGAGCTGGATGTCAAAACACCATCAGAGAGGGTCGAGAAAACTCTTTCCCCTCGAGGCTTTGTTAATTTGATTTACTTGTGCGGAGGCAAGAAACTAATTGCTAATTGCTGCAGCGCCTACCATGGAATCGCGGCAACTCCACTCACAACGCCGGATCTCAAGAGGACGGACAGACTTGGGTTCTACACTTGGCTGGATGAGAGATGCATCCTTAAACAGGAGAATCTGTGAGGGTTTGGCGCTTAAGAAATTTTACAAGAAGCCTCTTGGCGATGCCCGTGCTGGCATCTCCTCGGAGAAAGGGACACACCGTACCACAGAGGAGCTGGGAGCCAACTCCTACAGTTGCATGGACAATTAGGAGATAGTTGGCTTATCTAGTGCTGCTAATTAAGTCATTAAGGGGTTTTGTTCTGGAAGGTGGTGGTTTCCCTCCCCCCCCTATCTTTGTAAGTACTTCCCTGGGACCACCTGCCAAAACTGCTGACTCTCCTTCTTCGAGTCACGGGGAGTGGACAGTGAAGGACAACTTTGTCCCATGTCTGCATCCTCCAGGATTTCCCCAATCGGAAGCAATTGGCCTAAAATGAGGACCGGTTGTCACCTCAACAAACGGTGTGTTTCCTCCTTCAGATTCTTTCTGTTGGAAGAAATACAGTTCGGTTACACCTATAAAACTGATGGATGGCAACATAAATAAGTCTTTTCCCTCTAAATACTGCCTTTTAGCCAGCATTAGTGTCAGCATCGCTCAGAAACGTCTAGTCAAGTATTTCTCTTTTTCAGGTAAAGTCAAGCACAGGGCCTACAGCTCCCCAAAAGCTTTCTAAAAGGTATGGATTTTTAAAATCCACGTTTCACCACCTGTTCCAGTTTGCCGTGCTGAAACAGAAACAAACCCCCAAAAAACCTGAGCTTACTAAACAGCTACCCCCATGTCCCAGGGGCAGCTCAGCAAAAGATTCAAGTTATCATCAGTCCCTCACCGAACCCTCCAATACCCCAAGCAGGCTGGGGCAAGGCACGCTAGACCTTTAAAAAAGCTGGCACACCTCATTTCAGTATCTTCTAGGAAATGTAGTACTTGTCACCATTCAGAATTGCTGTTGTAATTGGGTCTAAATTGCCCCACACTTTTCAGCAGTCATAGTAAAGCCACAGAAAGCTTACAGCCATGGAAATTGTTTTTTTCCTCTAACCACACGTCTGCTATGATGATTTCGAGGCAATATCAGCACGATAATCTTGAATTTTAACATAAGTACGGTCATGCAATCCAAAAATAAGAGGCCAGGGGAAGATGTCATTTATCATCTACAGCTTATCAAAAACTACCGTTCAATAAGGGGTCAATGAGACCCCACCTGGAGTCCTGTGTCCAGCTCTGGAGCCCTCAACAGAGAAAGGACATGGAGCTGTTGGAACGGNCCCTGTGAGGGTGGTGAGGCACTGGAAGAGGTTGCCCCGAGAAGCTGTGGCTGCCCCATCCCTGGAGGGGTTCAAGGCCAGGCTGGATGGGGCTTGGAGCAACCTGGTGTGGTGGGAGGTGTCCCTGCCCAGGGCAGGGGGGTTGGAACTGGATGACCTTTAAGGTCCCTTCCAACTCTAACCACTCTATGATTCCACGACAATTCTATGAATTTTCTTAGAAAATATAAAGCGTTGCCCCAGTATGCAGATGTTGTGGAGGAGAGCACCCCAATGGGAGAAGTTCAGGTGTTCAGGTCCTGTTCCACCTAACACAGAACTGGACTGTCACCCTCGGTCTCCTGTACCTCATGGAACTTCTCAGCCATCCCGAGCTCATCGCCACGTTCCCCCGTCAAACCTCCACTCTGAGCCTGAGAATGTTCTTTGAAACAGACACCGTACCCCAAAACAAGGCAGATTTAAGAAATATAAATATAAATAAAATTTAAAATAAAAAATAAAACAAATCATCCTCCAAGTATTCCCAGTCAGGTCGTTATTCCTCAAAATACACTTTCTGGAATGATACATTTATAAGAAAAAACTCAAACCCCTCATACTGTATTTTCACATCAATGATGTGGGATGTCCACCCAGGACATTACAATCAGGACGCAAGCCCTCCTGCTTCCCTTCTTCTGAGAGAAGCTCTCAGAGGTTTGGCAAGCTCGCTTCCATTTTCTTGCATCTCAACGACAAAATAAAATATTGTTTTTTTTTTTTTAATCTTTGAAGAGTTTCTGAACTGGTAAGTTGGCCCAAATGTGACTTTCTCTGTTTCCCCTGGCAGAAAACTGTCTGTTGCTTTTGAGAGAGGAGCAGTAAGACAGAAGCCACCCACGTGGGCTGCGACAGATAAGGAAATTTATCAGGGGAATCATTGTTTATTATGGTGATGTGAATGTACAGCTTACTGGATCTAATTCATAACTATGTCACACTGGTGTATTGCTTAGGAAAAAAAACTATTTTAAGGCAACTTTACTCTTAAAACCTATTTTAAGGTACTTCATTTACAAAGGACATGCTTACAATAACCAAAAAAGACCTAGATTTTACTGTAAATTATTTCCCAAATCAAACATCTAAAAATCAATATATTTTTATGGTTACCATTAAAAAAAAAAAAAACTGAGAGGAAAAAAACTATTCTTAGTGAACCATGTGGTGGACCTGAAACATGTAACGTGCCCTCATAATTTTAATTAAAGACATTTCGTCAAAAAGGACAAGGAATTTTATAAGCATATGCTGTAACTGACCCTAACAGGAACAAACTTACACCTCCTTGTCAAGCATTATATCAATGTAATTCTTTTTTCTACAGACCAACAGATGAGAGAGCTATCTTTGGCAAATTTGAAAAAAAAAAAGAAAAAAGAAAAAAAGAAAAAGAAAAAAAGAAGGCCGATTGAATGAAACCAAAGAAAACTATAAACAGACAAGCCTTTCTATTAACAACTCTGAAGTATAGATATAACCTATTCTTTTGGTTTAAAAATATATATACATGTAATATTTGACATAAGTGGGCTCCTGGAACCTACATTTATCAAGTCGTTGTTCCACAGACACCGCTGGGGTCATGAAGGCCATCTTTCTTCCACAAAAGACACCTCCCCATGTCCTCAGAGCCATTCTTCGCCGGGGAGGCAAGAGGGAACGTTCACTTGTTTGACACGACTCTTCTCTCCTTTCAAAAGGGAGCTTTGTACTTATAAATACACGTTCCCAATCGCCACGTGAATAAAGAGAATCCCAAGCGATTACCCGGAGTGTGGGAATGAAATAAATCTGGAGAGCTCGCTCCGCTCCTGGTTACACCCAGGAACGCCACTTCAGAAGATGCAGGGGGCAGGACCTTCAGATGCAGCTTAGCTATATTTAATAATCGCATCTCCTGTGACAACACAATAAATAGCTGAGACCGATATACAGGAGGGCAACAGGATGAGTTCCCACTGTGATTTCCTTTTTGCAACACGTTTTTCAACTCCTGGCATGCCAAAAATTTGTGTCCCCTGTACATAAGTGCATCAGGCAGATGTAGAGAGAGCAGTGGTCCAGGCCAGCAGACTGCCACCATCAGCCACGTAGATGCCAGGATGTAGCTATCAATTAACAGTGGCTTTTAATAAGAGTAGGGACAAAGAATGTCTTTCCTAAGAGGAACAGTGACCAGAGCCCTCCTTTCTCTCTCTGTACCTTTCCTTTGGAACAAAAGGCTCTGCTCCTGCTCCAAATTCTCACTCCAGGGACACCAAAGTCAATTTTTCTAAGCAGCAGCCTGTAAATTTAATTCAGTTCAAATCTCCACCACTGAAATCTTCCGAGAAGCTCCAACAAGGCTCTCTTTGCTCTTTAGGTCTGTTTCGCAGGCTTTGCCTGACAAAAAGGTGTGAAGCTGCAGGTTTTTAACAACATCGATTATAACTCATCAGGAAAAGCCAACACTCACACAAGTTTTTCACTTCACTTTCGAAAAAAAAAAAAAAAAAACCAACTAAAATCTTTTTCTCACTGCAAGGGCATTTCTCTTCCTGTGGCCACGACCACACAGGAGAGCAGTTGCTGTCTGTTCTCCCAAAACCCTTTGAAGAATTCAGCTTAAATTATGGATGGCACCAGGCACCGGTGACAAATCAATTCTTGCCACAGTCAGATTTGTGACATTCTGCAGGTGCTATTACCAGCTGGAAGAAGAAACAGAGATGCCTCCAAAGGACAGTTAGTTACAACCAGACGTATTACAAAGGGATTTAAACCTCCCTATTGCTTGAAGGGGGGTGTGTGTGTGTGAAAAAGAACGACAGTGAAGAAAGCATTTCAGTGAGAGTATAAATAATAAAAAGCAGAGCTGAAATGGCACAGCTCTCCATAGACTGGGTGAAGAGCAAAGCAGACTCTTCTACCTTTGGCATGGAAAACTCTATCCAAAAGGACCATGAATCTGGCAGTACCCAAGACATACTGTGTAACTCCATTCAACAACCACAGAAGAGCCTTAGAATGTTAAAAATGGTCTTTGAGAGGATTACCTGCTCTGATAATTAAGGCATAGCTACAATTATCACTCACATCGACACAATTGTCTGTTTTTCTCGATGCTTACTACTCAACACGGAATCTTCATTTAGCACTCGAATTTAGAAAAGTCAACCTCAAAACTATGACCACCTACAAAATAAATACGAGAGCCCCGAGTTCTCCAAACAAATTGGGATTGTTTCATTGTTTACCTGGTTTTGGAGAAACAGTATTGAAATGTTTTCATATGAAATAAAAAAAATACTGCCTTTTGTATTTCCTTCATTGAAACGCTCCACAACATTAAGCATATGTTTTCTTTAAAGAAAAGATGCCAGACTGGAGAGCAGCAGTAATTGCAATATTAAAGGTCTTTGACGAGCCTGTATTTCTGTTTTTTGTGTTTTCATTACCTTGTCCCTTTTGCATTTGTTAATAATATTCACGTCAAACCTTAACTGAAAATGCTCACCGAAGTTCAGTTTGGACAAAACTCAACTGTTTATTATTCTGAAATACAAAAACTTAGCAACATATATGATGAGCAAAACCTTGGAGGCTGGGGACAGTAACCTTAAACTCAGTGACACTGCTCGCTCTAACTCCAGACCAAGGTGTCTCAGTTTTTTTTTCCCTTGTGTTTTTCTGAAGTTACAGCAAGAAAAAAAATCACCCAGGAGGCAGAGGGGACACTATACAGCACCAACGGCACACTTCTCTTTAATTTGGGGAAGGAAAATAAAAACCTGCCCATTAGTTATCTAACCTGTGTCTAGCAGATGCACATCAAGATGAAGAAGTACATCTTTACCATCCCTCTTTTTATAGAATTGTATCACAGAATCACAGAATGGTTAGAGTTGGAAGGGAGCTCAGAGATCATCGTGTTCCAACCCCCCTGCCCTGGGCAGGGACACCTCCCACCACACCAGGTTGCTCCAAGCCCTATCAAGCCTGGCCTTGAACCCCTCCAGGGATGGGGCAGCCACAGCTTCTCTGGGCAACCTCTTCCAGTGCCTCACCCACCACCCTCACACCAAAGAAGTTCTTCCTAATATTTAATTGAAATATCCCCTCTTCCAATTTAAAACTGTTACCCCTCCTTCTATCACTCCACTCCCCAACAAAGAGTCCCTACATGCAGCAAGAAGTAAAAACCAGCTGAATTTTCAAACACATTTAAGTGATATTAAATATTGAAATCCCTTTTTAAGTAGTAACTTCAAAACCGACAGTTTTCATTGAATATCAGTCCAATTCACTTTTGAGAGCTCAGCAGTGCTCTTAGCAGAATTGCTGGGTGTTTCTGTATGTTTGAATGTCTGCCTCTTACGACCTTAAGAGTTTATTACAGACTCTAGAGACTCTGCACATCTAAACAACATTCATCATGACTGAAAAACAGGGCTTTTCCTCGTCTGACCATTACACTGTGGAGGCTGCAGACACATTCCAGAGGGAGCAACGACTCAAAGCACAGATGACTTCTCTCCAGCGAATGCCCTCTTGATGCGATCGCTCAAAAGGGCTCCGAGAACTCAACCTCACCACGGACTCTCAGCCTGGCTGTCCCAGGAGACTGTCTGCTTCCAGCCTATAAATTCTGCCAGCTTTGTCCGCCTGTGTTGCCCTGGTACCTTCTGCTGGTTAGGGATATGAATACAGAGGTATTCTGTACTTCTCGACTTCTACCTGGTCTCTTTTGGATGGGGGGGTTTATGCCCTTTTTTATGTTCACCCTGAAGGCTTGTGGGAGTCCACCAGATGTGAACTAAAAACCTTTTCATCTATCTTCTGAAAGAAAACTGAAGAGAAGTCCTACTCACGGCACAAGCAGATAGAACACTACTGGATCCCTATCAGCTCAGTGACGTTTGCAGAATTATGTCTGTTTTGACCAATTCTGACTCTTTACGTACAACGGAGCAAGCTGATCTCTACTAAATATTTATACAAGCAAATTTAGCATTCACATTTATATTATTAACAACATATTATATAATATATCATATATAATAATATATTA
>VZRU01004989.1:172513-185824 GCA_013398155.1 Pedionomus torquatus | reverse complement strand
AACATATATATAATATAAATATATATTTATGTATAACAACACATATAGCTTTTTATAAATATATATAGAGATAAATAATATTATTATTAACAACATTTGCCCTAAGTTTTCCCACCTTGTAAAACCCAACATGCAGGATAAGGAAAACTCCTCAGGGTTTTGTGGTGGCCTCTTCCCCCCACCTTCAGGCACCTCTGACAACCTGAGTCCTCTCTGACACATCAGGAGAAACCAGATTTCTACCTTTTATCATCAACATTGTAAGCACTTTCCGACAGGGGGTGGGGAGGTCAAAAAGGCTTACAGAGATTTTTTACTTTAGGCTGCATCATTAATTAGGCAACTTGGCCAAGGCCAGTAATTACAACTGTACTAAATCTGCACTGAATTTCTGTAGCATTGATGTCCCACGGGAAGAAAGGTGCAAATTTCCAGGAATAAAAGCTAACAGTGACTTTTCTTACCTACCTACTTCTAGTACATCTGCTGGGGAAAATGCTTCCCGTGGGCCTGGCTGATGGGGATGGCCAGTACGGGACTAACAGAAGAGCAGTACATGAACTCTCTCCATTAGCCTCCAGTGGAGAAGATGGACAGGAACGTCTACATCTCCCATTTCAGCAAACTGTGCAGACAAACTCCTGTTACCCCCCATGATTCCCCAACTCATAGGACCAACTGGCAGAGAGGCTTCCTTCAACCCTCCCAAAATCCAGTCCAAACCCCAGGAAAACCAACACAAGTGCCCTGGTGCACTTCCTCAACCTCTTTAGAAGCCCAATGGGTCCCAACCCTCGAAGCTTCCCCTGCCTCCAGCAGATTTCATCCCAACAGGAAACTCCCACCCCAGACCACCAAGCACCTTAAGGTGATCTCTGCTTGAGCAATATGACTGGCATCGCTGTGTCTTTTAGACATTTTTCTCTTAAGTCCTTTACCGGGACAGTTAGCAATATCTCTTACCATTATTGAGCCTGATCTAAGTAGTAAACTAAGAAAATTAAATTAACGTCATTCTCAGTAACATTTAGAAATTGCAAGCTAAGCAGCTGCCACTTCTTGGTAGTAACTCAAAGTCTATTATATTGAAAGAAGACTTAGAATAACAAATATTGATTCTGTCAGGTTTGGACTTTTTTCTTTTTTTTTCTTTTTTTTTTTTTCCCCTAAGCAACATATGTTGCGTGTTCTATATTTGTGGGGCTACACAGACGCGGGTTTCGTCGCAGTAGCTCTGACTCTTGCCAAACAGATGTTGAGGGAAAGCAACTTAACAGAACGTGGGATAAAAGCTGTCTCCAATCAACATGTTGGGTTAAAAAAACCAAACCAACCTTGTGTGCAATGTGGCATACTAAAAACACTGATTATAGACATGGAATCGATACGTAGATGATTTGCCGCTCGACTACATTTGTTAAGATCGTCCTATTAGGCAGAAAAAAATTGCCTAATTACCAAACGTTAAGAATTAAGTTCATTAAAGGATAGTAATTATGTAAGATTTTTAAGTTACAAAGGATTCATAGAATTCCTTCCACCTGAAGTCCAGATTCTCACTAATATCCTAATAGCTAGCTGAAATACTTTAAAAAGTGATGAAACGTCTGAAGAGGGATATTTTTAAACCACCCTTTGAAATAATAAAATGGCAAGCGATTCCCAGTCCCTGAACACAAAGGCTTGGAGTATTATCCTGAGACCGACAGAAGTTCTCTGTAATTTGCTTTAATTTGTGTAATACCCAACCAGTAGGGCTTAGCTTATTTCAATACCTTATTCATGAGTAAGCCTAATGACAGAAATCAGTTCAATTGACTCTTCGAGAAGACAAAGAGGTTAATTTTTTTCCCAGAGTCAACATTTTTGATCATCTGTACCCTTTCCCATGACAAAAAAAAAATTAGATTTGCATACAGTAGAGCCACTTCAGCTCATGAAAACTGACACAAAAACCTTCATACCTACTTTTTTCCACTGAATTTAGTAACAGCCTTGTCTCAAAGCATGGTACCACTTCAGGATTTTAGGCTGGCTTAGCAAATAGAATAAAAGACAAATGATGTTGAAAAGATTTCTGTGGTTACTTTGAATGTCTTTGTGGTTTATTCAAGAACAACTCTTTGGATGCCCACGACAACAACCCCTTCTAACCTCAGGTATTGTACGTAAGTTCTGCTGTTTCTGAACTGGCATGGTTCAAAAAAAAAAAAAAATCTGCAATGCGTTTCCTTTATCACAAAAAGGGAACTTGCAGTTCCAGAAGCCAGAAATAAGCCCATCTCCCCCCCTCCTCGTATAGAAATAACTTTAAAAAATTGGCAGGAAAACCTAGTTTCTTCCACATTCCCTGCTATAGAAAAGGGATTATACTCCAACACAAACGCATTCTATAAACTTTCAAAGTAGTGAAAACATTCCACATGGAAGGGAAAAGAAATATAAATGTAAAATCAAACCCAGTCAATAGATACTTTAGAACATTTTATATTCATAAAACAGGTACTGAAGAAAAAAATAATATTAAATCAGATTCTTTCAGAGTTCAGTTTTTCTTTCCTAAACCCACCTGTGGCAACTAAAGTTTTCCTTAGCTGAACAGACTGAAAAATAAAAGCCAGGACTCACCCGTTTGTAGATGAGGATTTCTTGAAGTATTAAATAGTACAAAACATCATCTAAAGCCCTGCTTTTTGACCAAGTTGTTTGACAAACGACTGGATCTAGGGCAGCTGGCCCATCGTCTATATGTTTAATAACTTTGAGTTATCCATTGCTTTGTGTTCACGTACATTAAAGTTAATATTAATGTATTTAGCAATATAATGCTATTAAAAGCAAAAACTACTATGACTAACACAATTCCACGTTGTTAAAATTACTCTAGTTTCATATAGGTTTATGAAAGCTTGCCAAGCACCCTGAGAAAGCCCAACGTGAAGAAAAAGCCAAGGCTTGTAAATAAGATTCCACGGAAAACAAGTCACAGGAAGGCTTAGTATAGGCACCTGACTCCATTTAGACAACACCACACCAAGGGACGTACCTGTAAATCCGTTGAATATTTTCAGCTTTGATTTCCTTGAGAATCTCCTGGTAGATATGAAGGTTATTTGGTTCTTGAGACGTTGGGGGAGAAGGGCATTTCTTGCGTGCGTAATATCCTATCACAATTCCAAAAATAAATAAAATCAAAGCAGTGCAAAATACTTTCAGTATCTGAATAAAACTGCAGCGGTTGCTCTTTGGTGCCTGTCTCGTATAGTGTGAGAAGTAGTCGGGGTCTTCCTGAAGCCGCTGGAATCTTCCCTTTGGAGAAGACGAAGGCTGGATGGGCTCAAGATCAAGGTCAGGGCTCTGCGAGTTTCCCAGGTGATGCTGGACCACACCATCCAGGCGGAAATGTTCAAAGCCAGGCTCCTCCAGCTCTTTTTCCATGTCCCATTCCAGTTCCAGCGCTGTGGCTTGGAGCTCATCGTTGTCAAGGTACGGAGAGTGTCCCTGTGCTCTCTGGTCTGCGTTCACTTTGTGATAGGCCATCTTTTTATCTATGAAAACCAAATTAAAAACCCAACCATAAATGTTTGTTTCCATACGTCTACATAACAAATTATTGATTCTGGGAGAACCAAACATATAGGGTAAAAAGCAAAAAACTGGGTTCCTCAGTGCTTCTCTCTCCCCATTTCCATTGTCCTGTCTTCTTCTCTAGGATCAGCAGTGCCATGAACATCATCAGAAGGGAAAGAAGATATTTAAAGCAATATAAAATATTGTAAGTATATGAACAAAGGGGATTTTTTCAAGTGATGACGGCAAAAGACAAAAGTTATCCTATTATTTTGGCAGTCCCCAAGATAATATTAAAAATTTGAGCGGAGGCAGCATCCAAAACAAGTTTTTATTACCTGAAAGTTATTGTAAAGCTGAACAACTGTGTGTACCGCTTTCATTTCACGCACCACACAAAGCAATGCTGTTAAAGTACAGTTAAAAAGTAGAAATAACATAACTTGCCTGATCTGATTCTACACACAAGGAAACGATAACTGAAGAAAGAAATTTCAGGGTGACACTGTACTTAAACATCAATAAAAAGCTTCCATTTAGATGGAGCCTTCTATTATTTAGAGGTATTTTAAATGCATAGTTCCTGAATGACTGATGAATTTACTTAGAAATTGTTCCAGTTGTTTTGCTCCACTTCTTTTTCCCATTTTAATGAATCAAAAGCACTGCCAGGTAAGTATATCGAAATCATTCCTTTAATAGCAAGGCATATCTGCGGCTTTTCTAGATATTTCTATGGAAGCCCGAGCCCTCTGAAGGGAACTCTGACCTCCAGCACAAACACTCAAAGTCAATTTTCAACAAATCATTTTTAACAGACTGCAACAACAGGGTGCCATTTCCCTCCATACGTTGACAATAGCTACTCCATCACATAAGCATCAGTAATTCAGGGCTTTTCAAAACATCAGACTCACTCATCAATTAGAAGAGAATGAAGATGAAGATACTAAACCTCTCACAGTGATGGATATCAGACTGACAACTACAACACTGAGTTATCCCTCCGGTTTTACATTCTAAGGTGTTTTCTTTCTCTGCGACTTGCTTCCAGATAGCATTATTGAGGCCACATAATAGATGAACCTACTCTAATGGCAAAAGAGAATTTAGCTTTCAGAAACTCTCTGAAGAATGCAAACCGTTAGAAAGCACTGATATAATGAAACAGCTTATTGTCCGCTGACAGACTCTCTTCCTCTATATAATACCAATTTTCAGATCCCATTTCACAGAATCACAGAATCACTTAGGTTGGAAGGGACCTCTTAAGATCATCTAGTCCAACCAATGGGGGGAAAAAAAAAAAAAATCAAAAAACCCCAACAACCATAAACAACACCCCACACCACCCAACACTAAGCCATATCCTTGAGCACCAAGTCAACTTCTCTCCTGAATCCCTCCAGGGATGGTGCCTCAACCACCTCCCTGGGCAGCCCATTCCAATACCTGACAACCCTTTCAGTAAAGAAATATTTCCTAATATCTAACCTGAACTTCCCCTGGCGCAACTTGAAGCCATTACCCCTTGTCCCCTATTTCCTTCTGCAGCCGTATAAGTATCCCTTGCCCATAACTATCAGGCAGTCCAGGAACAGTCATGAGAGCCCACACTTGAGAGACGCGTTTCAAGGGGGACCTATTGTACATACTTGGCAAAAACAATGCTCTGCCCACAGTCCAAATGTTGGGGTTTATTCTATATGTGATAGAAGCAATGGAGGTTAAGAGCGAGCACGCTGCCTCCCCATCCAGGTTGTTAAGGATGATGTTTAGTAATATCAGCCCCAGAACCGATCCTTGGTGCACCAAGCTTCTTACCAAGCACCAACTGGACATCAAGTGATTTATTAATATTTGTCGGAGTGGGAGATGGACCCGGAGTAACAATGGAGTCTCCATATGAGTATGATCGTTCTCCTTTATTCTACACACTTACAGATGTTATATAGCTATCCAAAGAAAAAAAGCACGGGATAATAAACCATCTCTCATTGGTTCATGGCTTTTGTCCACACGCCTCAGGCTGGTACATAACTGATAGAGCGTTGCTGCCCACACGAACGAGTCTGTCTTCACTTTCCAGACTTATTTCTCCCTAACTTGTTGACCAGTTTGATACCTCCCTCTCCAGGTGGGATCAAGGACAAGTTGCTTTGCCCTTTCTACGTCTAGTTGTGCAGCTATGGTTTGCTGAAAACCGGATTGCTCACACCAGTGAGATCATGTCCTTTATCACTTGGCCATTCTTCCACAAATATTCTCTGGAAAATCGAGCTAACCGATTTCCAAACTATTTATTTGTCCTCTCACCCCATCTCCTCCTGTTTTGTAGGTGGGGGGATCAACTTGCAAAGCATTAAGGACAGAGACCACTAATAGATAATAACAACTGCCCAACAACCTCAACTTTCCAACTCCATTCCACGCTGCTTTTTATTGGAAATTTAAGCCAAGTGTTTTCTCCTTTAAAAGCAAAACAAATCATTACTATACTCCATAAATACATAATTTTGACTCAAGAACTGCTAGTCGTACAACAAACTGCTCTAGCCAAATAAATAAACAAACACATAACAGATCCCTACAACATTGCCCATAGTGTAGGAATTCAGGCTGTTTTTCAGATGCAGTTACATGGCACTATTAATCTTGCTGCACTCAGAAACTGTGACCACTGCATATCCTTGGTAGTTAAGTTTTCTCTGCATTTATGGCATTTTAAAAATCTACACTATTTTTCAATGGAGCGTAATAATAAAGGTTATTTAAATCTACACGTAACCACATAATAAAACATCCTATGAAATTACTTTAAACGGTTGTTAGTGCAGACGAGGAGTAACCACATCCCACAGCTTAATGTCTCTGCAATTTGATTTTCATATAAAGCACCAGTTAGCCCACTCCAGGAAAAAAAAAAAACGACACCCAAACCCCAAGAAAATAAATGAACTGAACCAGAAATCAACATTCAATTCAGTTTTATATTTGAGACCTGTCTTTGGTTTCATGGGATCTTCTTGGCAACCCATGTGCTTTAGTTAAAGAAAACAAAGAATGCAAGAGGAACCCCATTTAGCATCTTCACTTTTTCTTTGAATAGCGTTAAGTTCATTATTTGGGTGTAAGGACACAGCACAATTTACCACAAAGTATCTGAGAATAGGGCCTGCAGTGTACTTGACTGTGCCAACCCTGATTTTAGGAGATCTCCTAATTCTCAAGGCACAAGTCATTTGTGCCGTGCTATCTGTATCATCAGTTCTATTTAGCATTTGGCTGGTAAGGAAGTAAAAAATGTCTTAGAGCTTATGTATTAAATGTAATTTTAGGTAGGAATTAGAAGAATAAAGGAAACATCACACAGAGAATAACCAGTAAACAGAAACATACATAAAATATCAAGTCAAGAGAAATCATCGTGATGCTCTCTTTGAGCCTTCTCTATAACACAGAGCATAAAACAAAGGTATTTTTAAAAGATGCTTTTGAAAACTTTGGGAGATCGAAAATCCCTCCCATCTGCCAGCAAGCTGCTTCAGCATTTAATTGTTGCTAAATACATGTTTTATTATAAAGATAAAAGAGCAACTGCAAAATGCCAGAAGTCTGAATGCGCGCCGAGTGAGCTCTAAAGCCATTCTATAGGGACAGCAAAGGGGATCGCAAACTCTGGAGAACTGGACAGAACCAAGCTGGTGACCCATGAATTTGATGTGCATTTCCATAATTACACTTATTTTTGGGATGAACGTTCATAGAGAAGTACGAGATCAACGCTAAACAACTTTTCAATTAACTGTACGCCAGAAATCAGGACAGTCAGCTGTATTAGATCGTTCTTGCCTTAATTTGGGTTTGGCTGAATTTTTTTTCATTTTTTTTTTTTTTTTTCCTTTTTTTTTTTTTCCACAGGAAGAAGTAATAACATTTTCAAACTGGTCCAAATCAGTTTTAAGATTCTAGTTTGGGAATGAAAGGATCAAATTCTCACAAGCCTTCTCTAGAGATTATGGCCCAGCAAAATTAAGATATTTCTGCTGTCTTGATCTGAAACCAGAAATTCTTTCCACTTCTGATTCTGCTTTCCAACCAGTGCTGCTAAGGTGTATTTGAATCAGAAGATTAGACTCCAAAGAGTTGTTTTTCTCTCTCCTTTGTCCTATTCTCTCCTCCCATATCCTAACCCCCACCACTGGCCAAAGTTTCACTCCCTCCTGTCTCTACCTTGCTGCCATTTCAGAACTATTTACCTATTCCTTGATCTTAAAAAGAATGCTTTTATGTCCTGGTGGGTACATCTTGTTAGGAAACAACCAGAAACTTTCCTGCTTGAATTTTTTCTCAATGAACCCCCTGAAAACTAAATATAAAAAGGACTACATGAAAGGTGCTGCATCTGCATCACTGCCACTCTCTAGTACCTCCAGATCAGCCTATATGAACATTTTAGAAAACCAAAGAGGAAAGACCAATAGGAATATATTACAGTAAATTCTTTGTGACCAGTGGTGTAGTTGTTTAATCCTGTTCAAAAACAGCAGAGACAATTAGCAGGCTCGTTCACAGCAAGGAAGAGTGGCAAGCGTTCACCTGCTGCCCATAGCCAACGCCTTCCCGGGGCATTTAGTGTTCATTACTGAAAAGCCAACGCTTTATCCAGGAATTGTCCTAAAGCCATTGCGGCTTCTTTGTGTAGTCACAAAACCAGAAACCCAGGCTTGTTGGCTAATCTCATTTTAAAGGTTCCTTCACTTTGATTTTCGTCTCAGTATCCTCTATACATAGTGTGTTTGCTTTAAGTCCTTGTAATCTTTTTGCCCCTAAGCCAACCCCCAAAGCAGATATAGTGTCACCTTTTTGAAGAGCAGATAGCTGTCCTTACCACGGAAATCAACACCCACCTCATCGAAAAGCCTTTAAAACATAGGTGACAACAGTTTACTACTTTGTTAAACGAGATGACGCCAAGTTTCAGGCCTAGACAAATTTCTTCAGAGTTATAAATCCCTGACAAAAGTTGTTTGCAGAAGAGATTATGATGCCCCTGTCAACAGCAATGTTACACTACATTGTAATTAAGAAAATAACACGGCATTTCCATCATCACTTCCTTTAGTTTCTGCAGTAATGACTTCTCGTTTGGGATATGGGCTTGGCAACCAGTGCAGTTACAGTAGGGCAAATAGCTTCCTCTCACACTGCACGACCACTGTTTAAATGACGAAATTTACCAGTTGTTCACATCCACGTCCACTTCCAATCCCCCTGCCCTGGGCAGGGACACCTCCCACCACACCAGGTCGCTCCAAGCCCCATCCAACTTGGCCTTCAACCCCTCCAGGGATGGGGCAGCCACAGCTTCTCTGGGTACATGTTCCAGTGCCTCACCACCCTCAAAGTTGGGGTGGGTTAGTTCGCCATCAATTTGCCCACAACCTAACTAAAAAAAATAAATAAATATCCCTTTTATGCAAAACACTATAGCTAAGGATCTTTGGGTAAACTTTTCAAATAATTTCTTCCTAATATCTAATCTAAATCTCCCCTTTTGAAGTTTAAAACCGTTACTCTTCGTCCTATTGATTCCCTCCCCATCCCATGTTTCCCACACGCCCCTTCAGGCAGTGGGAGGGGCTATAAGGTCTCTATTTCATTATACCAGGGACAGCCACGTGGAATGGGATACTATCAACACAAAGGATGACTACCTGGCAAGAACGGGGTCTACAGTCCACTTTGATTGGATGTCCAGTTGGAAGCAAGAGTTAAAGTGCCTGTCAAAGCAGTGACCAAATGGGTCAGCCACCGTAGGTAGAACGCTGTAGCTGGGCCATCCAGGTGTGCAGACATATGTATTTGCCTGCTGCCTTTTCAGAACCTTTGAAGTCCTGGGGCTCAGAGAAAGAAGAATTGCTAGGAAGCTCCTTCTCACCCAGCAGACAACTATCACAAAGATGAAGCAGGCTCAGCCGGTCTCTANCCAGAAATTCTTTCCACTTCTGATTCTGCTTTCCAACCAGTGCTGCTAAGGTGTATTTGAATCAGAAGATTAGACTCCAAAGAGTTGTTTTTCTCTCTCCTTTGTCCTATTCTCTCCTCCCATATCCTAACCCCCACCACTGGCCAAAGTTTCACTCCCTCCTGTCTCTACCTTGCTGCCATTTCAGAACTATTTACCTATTCCTTGATCTTAAAAAGAATGCTTTTATGTCCTGGTGGGTACATCTTGTTAGGAAACAACCAGAAACTTTCCTGCTTGAATTTTTTCTCAATGAACCCCCTGAAAACTAAATATAAAAAGGACTACATGAAAGGTGCTGCATCTGCATCACTGCCACTCTCTAGTACCTCCAGATCAGCCTATATGAACATTTTAGAAAACCAAAGAGGAAAGACCAATAGGAATATATTACAGTAAATTCTTTGTGACCAGTGGTGTAGTTGTTTAATCCTGTTCAAAAACAGCAGAGACAATTAGCAGGCTCGTTCACAGCAAGGAAGAGTGGCAAGCGTTCACCTGCTGCCCATAGCCAACGCCTTCCCGGGGCATTTAGTGTTCATTACTGAAAAGCCAACGCTTTATCCAGGAATTGTCCTAAAGCCATTGCGGCTTCTTTGTGTAGTCACAAAACCAGAAACCCAGGCTTGTTGGCTAATCTCATTTTAAAGGTTCCTTCACTTTGATTTTCGTCTCAGTATCCTCTATACATAGTGTGTTTGCTTTAAGTCCTTGTAATCTTTTTGCCCCTAAGCCAACCCCCAAAGCAGATATAGTGTCACCTTTTTGAAGAGCAGATAGCTGTCCTTACCACGGAAATCAACACCCACCTCATCGAAAAGCCTTTAAAACATAGGTGACAACAGTTTACTACTTTGTTAAACGAGATGACGCCAAGTTTCAGGCCTAGACAAATTTCTTCAGAGTTATAAATCCCTGACAAAAGTTGTTTGCAGAAGAGATTATGATGCCCCTGTCAACAGCAATGTTACACTACATTGTAATTAAGAAAATAACACGGCATTTCCATCATCACTTCCTTTAGTTTCTGCAGTAATGATTTCTCGTTTGGGATATGGGCTTGGCAACCAGTGCAGTTACAGTAGGGCAAATAGCTTCCTCTCACACTGCACGACCACTGTTTAAATGACGAAATTTACCAGTTGTTCACATCCACGTCCACTTCCAATCCCCCTGCCCTGGGCAGCGACACCCCCCACCACACCAGGTCGCTCCAAGCCCCATCCAACTTGGCCTTCAACCCCTCCAGGGATGGGGCAGCCACAGCTTCTCTGGGTACATGGTCCAGTGCCTCACCACCCTCAAAGTTGGGGTGGGTTAGTTCGCCATCAATTTGCCCACAACCTAACTAAAAAAAATAAATAAATATCCCTTTTATGCAAAACACTATAGCTAAGGATCTTTGGGTAAACTTTTCAAATAATTTCTTCCTAATATCTAATCTAAATCTCCCCTTTTGAAGTTTAAAACCGTTACTCTTCGTCCTATTGATTCCCTCCCCATCCCATGTTTCCCGCACGCCCCTTCAGGCAGTGGGAGGGGCTATAAGGTCTCTATTTCATTATACCAGGGACAGCCACGTGGAATGGGATACTATCAACACAAAGGATGACTACCTGGCAAGAACGGGGTCTACAGTCCACTTTGATTGGATGTCCAGTTGGAAGCAAGAGTTAAAGTGCCTGTCAAAGCAGTGACCAAATGGGTCAGCCACCGTAGGTAGAACGCTGTAGCTGGGCCATCCAGGTGTGCAGACATATGTATTTGCCTGCTGCCTTTTCAGAACCTTTGAAGTCCTGGGGCTCAGAGAAAGAAGAATTGCTAGGAAGCTCCTTCTCACCCAGCAGACAACTATCACAAAGATGAAGCAGGCTCAGCCGGTCTCTAATATGCTGGGCATCTATTGCTAACATACATCTTTTCCATCCTCAGGCATGTTTAGTTTGCACATACCTATTTGCCTGAAACAAAACTCAGAAATTATTTACTGAGCTTCTAGTAGCTAACAGCATCCCTGATATATGCACAGCCTACCGAGGAGGTTTATTAAAACTGCAGCGTAACCAGATCAGTATAAATGGCTCTGCTAGGAAGTCTGTGCCTTTCTCATGGTACGTGCTGTGCTGCTGCTTCCACCTTCAGAATGAATTTTCCCTCCAGCTTGGGTGGGTAAAAGCACTCTGTTCCAGCTGCTCACTCATTACCACACTCATCTGCAAACATGAGGCTCAAAAAATGAAGGGCAGATAAGGCCCCTCCACACAGGCTGGTTCCTTAGTCCACAAATGAATCACTCATAGAACCATGGAATGGTTACAGTTGGAAGGAACCTTAAAGATCATTGAGTTCCAACCCCCCTGCCCTGGGCAGGGACACCTCCCACCACACCAGGTTGCTCCAAGCCCCATCCAGCCTGGCCTTGAACCCCTCCAGGGATGGGGCAGCCACAGCTTCTCTGGGCAACCTGTTCCAGTGCCTCACCACCCTCACAGCAAAGAATTTCTTCCTCATATCCAATCTAAATCTCCCCTATTCTAGTTTAAAACCATTACCCCTTGTCCTGTCACTCCACTCCCTGACAAAGAGTGTATCCTAACCCAGTATTCACTTTGCCTGCCTGTACTTTTTTTTTCCTTAAGTTTGAGTTTTCATCAATAATATATTTTTGCATTACACTTACCCAGACATTATAATTGCCTCTGAATGGAATAAAACACAAAGCTTTACCAAGACAAAAAAAACCCCAACCATATTATTGGGGCATTTGCATTTAAGCTTATAGTTGAATTTGATGTGAAATAAGATTATTATAAATGGTGTTTAACTTGAAAATGCTGACAGCGGTAGCTGCAATAACAGGCCCTAGCAGTTCTTAAGAAAGTTAATTTTATATGACTCATTTCTGCTTTGGAAATTTTTACGTTGCCTGTCCTGGGTTTGGGAACACTTCCCTTGGATTTTTTTCAGTAATCTTTTCGCTCATTAATTACAGTAAAGAATATTGAAACTATTGCAAAAAAAAAAAAAAAAGAAGAAGTAATTTTAACTTTGAAAGTTTGGGAACCGTACACTTGCAACCTACTGCTCCAAGACACTGGGCTAATTGCAGTCTGGTGTATCTCAAACGGGCAAACCCTCCTTACAAAGTAGTACCTGATTTCAAGCCATGTCTTTTTAGATAAAAACAAACCAAAACACCCAAAACAAACAAAACCAAACCCCCAAAGGGTCACTTTCATGGACGAGGTACAAACAGGAATCTGGCCTCAGCGTGCACAAAGACTCCGTGCCTGGTTTTCAACCATCATTGCCAAAATCTAGCCATGAAAATATTAACACATTTCTTATTGTGAAGAAGTTTTTCCTAATATCCACCCTAAACCTCCCCTGGCTCATCTTGAGGCCGTTTCCTCTTGTCCCATTGCCTGTTCCTCAGGAGAAGAGATTGACCCCCCCTGGCTACACCTTCCTTTCAAGGAGTTGTAGAGAGCGAGAAGGTCTCCCCTCAGTTTCCTCCAGGCTGAACACGCCCAGCTCCCTCAGTTGCTCCTCATAAGGCTTGTTCTCCAGACCCCTCACCAGCTCCGTTTCCTTTCTCTGGTCCCACTCCAGCACTTCAAGGTCTTTTTTTGTAGTGAGGGGCCCAAAACTGGACACAGCCCTCAAGGTGGGGCTTCACCAGTGCCCAGTACGGGTGGACAGTCACTGCCCTA
>VZRU01004989.1:118765-149712 GCA_013398155.1 Pedionomus torquatus | reverse complement strand
TATATATAAAAAAAAAAATGGAAGCAACGGATTTAAAGAGAAAGATGCTTAAACACACCAACGTCGATTCCTCCTCTACTCTCATCTTCGCTCTTTGCTGAATCTAACTGAAAATACAATTAAATGAAATTGATTGGGCAGTTAGTATAGAAAAAAAGAGATTAGGTGGCACAGATATGGCTACGGGTGACGGAACGGGGTCTCATTAGAGCTTTCTACCCGCTCAGGCGGCTTCTCCCAGTTGTAGTTGTTAATATGAACCGGAGACAGATTCTGCTGTGAGTTGCACCAATTTAAACCCAGAGCAACTCTTCTCTGGCCTCCGATTTGCATTAACGGACAGAGGTGGCACACTGAGATGAAGCACAATGCTGGGAAGGAGAAAGAGAATCACACCAGCAGAGAGGGTCTGAATTTATAGGGACACAGGGCAGTGTAGAAGGACACCCGTTTCAACCAGAAAAACCCTGCTAAAATTGAAAGTAACATTTAAAACTTTTTTTTTTTAAAGTCTTGTGGTTATCTGTATTATTCTTTTTTATTTATTATTTTTTTAGCTGTGTACACGCAGCTTCAGTGTATCCTTATTAGCATTTTTTGTTAACATTTACAGTGCACTTACACAAACATCCAGAAATGCCACATTCCTCCAGAAGATGCCTGGGCAGCAGTTGACATTTTAGCAGTAACTTGTTCAAATGCTCATATTAAAAGATTATTAGGTCTCCCTTCCCGCATTGCGGATAAACAGGCAAATTCTGAGTTTTAATAGGCAAGCATTCAGCATCAGCAACCACATTTATAAGTGATGCAAATCAGAATTGTGGCTGTAATATTTAAGCACGACGGGCTGGTCTCACCCTTTTGTGTTCATACAGCGATTCCTGCACAGCTCTGGAAGGAAAGCTATTATTTTCCTGCATTTCGTGATCCAAGAAGTCCTTTACAAGGATGCCTGTATCAACCACGCTAACGCTGAACTAGCAACCAGAGCATGCCGAGGTACTGAAATCACAAAAAAGATCATTACTCCTCTATCTAATTAATTGGGAGTGGATGGTTTAAAAAGAAGACACCAAAACATGAGATTTTTTACACCCACGTGTATCTTTATGTGGATGAGGTTTTCCAATCGATCTAACCAATCCTCTTCAAAAGAGCTGCTGGAGCAATAAAACCAATACCCACTTTGATGAAAGGGAATATTTCAGCAACAAGGACACAAACTTTTGGCAACACGTCTACAGATCCACAACACGAAATTCCTGCTGACCCACCAGATGGATTTCATAAAGCACCATGTTCTTGTTAAAAGCTAATCAAACCAATAAAGGAAGAAACAAACCGTATGACAGAACAAAACCACCCTCTCCCCCCTTCCCCTCCACACCCAACGTCATCCCTGTCACCAGTCCAAGAAGAAATTCAAGGGTCTGAGACTTCACGAGGAAACTACACGCTCAAACAATCTCAGAGCTCTGACTGTCATTAATTTCACATCTGACTCCTCCATCCTTTTGCAACCCCTTTATTAAGAATATAAAAATTCTGCAAATGTTTGCCATCAA
Source organism: Pedionomus torquatus (assembly GCA_013398155.1). Lineage (NCBI taxonomy): Eukaryota > Metazoa > Chordata > Aves > Charadriiformes > Pedionomidae > Pedionomus > Pedionomus torquatus. Next base: position 148,144 of record VZRU01004989.1, on the reverse strand, counting down.
CACCATTACCTTCTCAAGTCCAAATGTAGAAATACGTATTAATAGTTTGCCCTGCTTTACAAGGAGGGCTTTTACTGCCTCCACCTAAACAAGCACAACACTTTCCTCCCAACCTCAGCTTCTTCTGAAAAATGTTCCAAGTCACTGACAAAAATCAGTGAGACAAAATAAGTTCAGAGAAAAAACCACCACCATACCTTCTCCATGTGCCATTTCGTTATTAAAATAATACTCTTTTGTGTTGATCTGTCATGAATTAGGAAGACATCTTCTCCTATAATATATATGCATATTTATGTATATTCTTCTATGTATATGTATGGTAATCCCAGGCATAAATACAGGCTGGGCAGAGAATGGCTGGAGAGCAGCCCTGAGAAGAAGGACTTGGGAGTGCTCATGGATGAGAGACTCAACATGAGCCAGCAGTGTGAGCTGGCAGCCCAGAAAGCCAACCCCATCCTGGGCTGCATCAAGAGAAGTGTGACCAGCAGGGCAACAAAGGGGATTCTTCCCCTCTGCTCTGCGCTCCTGAGACCCCACCTGGAGTCCTGTGTCCAGCTCTGGAGCCCTTGACAGAGAAAGGACATAGAACTGTTGGAACGGGTCCAACGGAGGGCCACCAAGATGGATCAGAGGGATGGAGCACCTCTCTCATGAAGACAGGCTGAGAGAGCTGGGGCTGTTCAGCCTGGAGAAGAGAAGGCTCCGGGGAGACCTTGGAGCAGCCTTCCAGGATCTGAAGGGAGCTCCAGGAGAGCAGGAGAGGGACTCTTGGTCAGGGAGGGGAGTGACAGGACAAGGGGTAATGGTTTTAAACTGGAAGAGGGGAGATTTAGATTGGATATCAGGAAAAAATTCTTTCCTGTGAGGGTGGTGAGGCACTGGAACAGGCTGCCCAGAGAAGCTGTGGCTGCCCCATCCCTGGAAGTATTTAAGGCCAGGCTGGATGGGGCTTGGAGCAACCTGGTGTGGTGGGAGGTGTCCCTGCCCAGGGCAGGGGGGTTGGGACTCAATGATCTTGAAGGTCCCTTCCAACTCTAACCATTCTACGATTCTATCTATAAATGTAGACGTACCAAAGTACTACAGAGCTGTTCACTCCCCATGTGAAAAAGACACCGGTGCTCTAAAGAGAAACAAAACAAAAAATTATTTTCCCTCAGTCTTTTAGCTTTGAATAAGCCAGGGCACGTTCCAGTCAATAGCGGTGGGGTGGTTTTTTTTGATTTTGCATTTGTTTTTTTAGTATGGAAACTGAATAGATAATAACACTTTACCAAGTTCAAAGAAAGTCGAGTTTACTTTGGCTTTGGGGAATTCAAATGAGCATCTTGTCTCACTTAGAAATCTTATTTTCAAACACAGCAAAGTACTGGAGGTCATTAATGGAGTCCAACAAGTCCCATCAACGCTGGCAAAGAGACAAGAGTATCACATTAAAAAAAAAAAAATACATTGTTGATAGTTTCATAAAAGCTTCCTACTTTTGTATTAGTGAGTCTATAGGACATTACAAATGCGAAGCCACTAACGTATGCATCTCTGGAGACTGACTGGAAATTGAGTGTACCAGATACCATAGATTTCCTGGCAGATTTCCCGTGCACCCACTACACCTCAACAAAACCCACAGCCATACGTTACCGTGACAGGGAATTCTCCCACGCTGGCAGACACTTGCACATACCTTTCCCTGTCTGCAAACGGAGGTGTTTCACTGAAAACTAGATTTTTACAGCTGAAAACTAGATTTTTTTTTCCAGCTGAAAAAAAAAATAATCCTAATTTTCAACCCTATTAATATTTTATCGATCTCTCAGTTTTTCAGAAGAATTGTCATTTAACAGACTGAATTTACAGAGCTCAAGAGTCAAGCGTGTCAAAAAAAAAAAAAATAATCAGTGTTTCTCTCTGTTCCAGCTGCCCAGTCCCACCCACTGAAACCACGGCTCGTTTAGGAACTGTAAGGAAATGGCAAAATCTGAAGAGCAGTTGGGTATTTTCCGAGGGCTATTGCTGTCCCTGGGGCTCGGGGAGGAGCTACAGCACCGAGTTTAGGGCTCACCAATCCATAGCACAACCAACACCAAACCATCTCTAAAACGGCCGTATGCCATAGTGCTAAGCTATACATCTAGGTAGGCGATGCTACAGCACACAATGCAGAGAGCCAGGGCAATTCACAGGTTTTTATCACAAAGTGAGGATTGTAAGAGCCTGGATACAGCTAGACACAGTTGTGCTTGCACAGCCTGAACCCTAAATGCCCACTATACATTTGCTAAATCTTCTGCCATTTAGTCAGTGTTTCTTCATATTCCACCCATAAAACTTACCACTTTAGAGAAACTCTTGATAGAGACAAAAAATAGGTTACCCATCTAAAGACCTGGCCCAAAGATTTATTGAAAGAGAGACTGAAAAAAAACCAAAAAAGCTGCATTTCCAGAGCCAACTCTTAAATCAAGACTGCATCCCCAAATGATGTTTCCTCACACACGACATAACTTCAGGCTTGTTCAGTTCTTATACCAGGAACAACCTGACCGAGGGGAAGCCTTGGAAAGATGGATTTTTGCTGAGGGTGCTGTTGAGGGTTGGCAGCTCAAGTTCTCCAGCAGCTCTGCACCACACGGAATCCCTGCAGGGCTCTTGGTACAAGGCTACTCAAAGGCTTTGTTCCAGAACATACCTGAAATGTTCCTGCAGAAGCTTGTTAGAAGAAAGAGCCTGGCAAGTGCAATACCCCTCTGTCCTGGTTTAAGGTAAAATGAACCAATTTTGTGGTTTAGAACTTTACGTTTTTAGCCAGTCCTCACTAACTAAACTCTGAAATTAACAGCACATTGTTCAGAAAACTGTTCACTCTCACAGTGATCAGACCTGATGACACCAAGGAATGGTGTGTAGAGAGGCCCTGGCTTATCCTTATTGCTAGAACAACCAAGGGCAGGGAATCATGTTATTTGCCCCGTTGGAGGGTTGGAAGAGGGAGAAACATCAAGGGTTCATACCTGTAAGGAGGAACAAACAGGATGGGGGACCCAAAACTGACCGACTGGGGTATTCCATCCCATCTGCATCATGCTCAGGATAAAAGCTGAGGGAGCAAAGGGTCAATTTTTCTTTCTTTAATGGCTGGCATCCGAGGAGGACCCTGTCTGTTTGTCTGTCTTTGACCCTGGTCTGAGCATTCCTGACTCCAGATCTGGAATCCAGCTCCTGTTGACCACCGAGTTCAGTCTGGGACTTCTGATGCCTGCTGGTGACATGGTCATCATCCTGGGAGCTTGATATCGTTTCAAATATGCTATATCTATTTCATTGTTTTCTTTTTACTTTAACTTTAGTATTAATACCTCATTAAAGTAGTTTAGTTTTTTTCTGAACTCCTAAATCTCTTCCTCTCCTTTCTTTTTAGGGGGAGGAAGAACCATCTGTCAATCCAGTTTTGGTCAATTTGGCTGAAGCCACAACATACTCCTAGTGCTGTACCTGGTTGTGTATAATTCCCTGTATTTGAAAACTTTTCTCCTTTAAAAGAAAAAAAACCCAACAATCATAACTGACTGAAGCAGAACACAAGCTAAAGAATAACATCCTGAAGCTATATTTAAAAAACTGCTTTTAAAAACTCTTCTAGCTTATATTGTTTTAAAAGGTAATGTGTGTCGTTAGACAACCTCACTTTCCTCTCCCTCCTCATACCTCAATCAACACATTAATAAAAACCACTCCCTAAAATCCATTTGTACATCTAGAATGGGTGGCAATTCTTGATTCTCCTCTCTCATTGTTGTGTATCACTTAGAAATCTCACTGGATCCACCCGACTACCCGTTGCTTCAAAATATATAGGTTGCTCTGACAACCAAAAGCCTGTACTTTGTACTGTCGTATATATAATTTTGTCAGCTGAGACAACCTGTTGGCAGCTATTAGGAAACAGAACTGCAGAAAGCAAGAAAAAAAAATAAAAATCACCTCTTTTCCACGCTTATTTTCTTTTGTTGAGATAGTCAAGATTTTAAAGTTCATGGGAATATCTAAGACAGCTTTTATTTCAGCTGTCACATGCTGAACCACAACTTTCCTTACCTCAATTAGAATATTCTTATTAATCAGTATTGATTTTGTACCCTGGTTTATGAAAATTAGAATTGAGATGGTTTAAAACTCTGCTGAACTGTGAAGCCACCTCCTTGGTTTATTAGCACGAAGCCCTGTCCCGACACGCACTGCAATTACATCATAAATGAACCCAATGAGTCTTGAACGTTCTCACTCCTCAGAAAGCCCCAGCTGCCATTCAGAACAGCCCAGCCCTCAATGGAAAACACAGCAGAGCTCATACATCTTTGCACGATCCGTAAAATCCAAGGGAAAACTCTCAAGGAGAAGCATAAAGAACACAGATGTCTCAAGGAAGACACCAAAGGCTCAGGCCCCACCATGCCTAAAGACCAGCACCAGAAGGTCTCGACCAATGGAAAAAACAACTGGCATGTGTTATTTGGAATTTTCTAAAACTGCCATAAAGAAAAAAAAAAAAGTCAAAAAATTTAAATGCTGCAGATCGGTCACATTGTAAGTGCTATATAAGTGATGCTCTGCAAGCTACAGGATTTCCCAAGTCCTAAAGAAATGAGTCAGTTCCTTCTCCACCCTCATTACTGCCAGTACGGATGGTTACAGACACCCTTTTTACTATCACTTGAAGTATTCTGTTTCCACAAAAGAAAGCAAAGCCAAAACGCCCCCAAAAAACAAGTATCTTTTCTCCCTGTAATTGTTGTATAAACAACATTTAAAAATTTATGACAGTTAACAGATTTTTATTTTCCTTGACCTACTCAAGCAAAAACCGCGGTCTCAAAATTAAGCCCACAGGTATTGATCCTGGGATCTGCCCAGCCCTTTCCCTCCACCTTGAATTTCAGATACAGCAGCCTTCCAGGATCTGAAGGGAGCTCCAGGAGAGCAGGAGAGGGACTCTTGGTCAGGAAGAGTAGCGATAGGACAAGGGGAAATGGTTTTAAACTGGAAGAGGGGAGATTTAGATTGGGTATCAGGAAGAAATTCTTTGCTGTGAGGGTGGTGAGGCACTGGAAGAGGTTGCCCAGAGAAGCTGCCCCATCCCTGGAGGGGTTCAAGGCCAGGCTGGATGGGGCTTGGAGCAACCTGGTGTGGTGGGAGGTGTCCCTGCCCATGGCAGGGGGGTTGGAACTCAATGATCTCTGAGGTGCCTTCCAACTCTAACCATTCTATGATTCTATGAATTGTCTGAGCTCTCAAAAAAATACCAGAACACGTTCCATCTGCACAACAATGCATAGAAAAGCCATTCCAAACCGGGTTGTTTCCCACTGTGGGAATGCCCTGCGGAGGAGTCAATCTCCCAGATTTCCAATTCCTCCAAGGCAGTGATTTGGGGCAGCCCATGATGATTTCAGAAGCAAAACACCACAGTGGTCACCTTTTGTAAGGCTGGATATTTACATATGTACTTACATGTGTCTGTGTGTAGAAACTTTATAAATATAGATCATGGATATATACGCACATAAAAATAATTGTAAAATCACAGAATTTTATATACACTTCCAAAAACTAGGTAGGTCAAGATCTTGCATCATCAGGCTTCAGCGTGTTGGTCTCAGCCTATCCAGGACCTATTCAGGGGACTCCCAAGGTTTGTCCACGGAGAGGTTTCTTCTGAGAAAACAGTAGTTTTTATTCTTCAACTCTTTTACCCGCCTATTACTATCGCTGAAGTTCAGCACTAAAGTTCAGTGCTAAAACGTGAAATGACTGTTTTCTCATAAGGTAATGGACTTAAAGATTATTTAGGTGGAAATAGATTCTTTCCTCCACAAATGTGATGGAAATAATCTGCAGGTGCTTTCGTTTAGAACCATTTAGGATGTAAAATTATTTCAGACTCTGGCTTCATTCTAGCATAGTATAAAAATGTATATTAAAGCTGACTCTGAAATATTTCCAAGCTGTAATACCATTCCAGTACCAAATTTTCTGAAATCAAACCTGCTGCAAAAGAGACTGTGAGCTGATTATTCCTGTAAGTCGTGAGCCATGGAAAAGTATTGTTGAGGTCTTAGAGCCAGAGCCGTATGAAATATTTGCAGCAGACAAAAAAGGATGCCCTGCAAGCAAACAGGGTTGCTTTTCCTTACTACAAAGCCACAAGGACATTCTCCACATTGAGCAGAGTTTTCACTCTGATAAATATGTCTCCAGCAGAAAATAAACGTTGTCTCCAGCAGAAAATATTCAGTCCTTTTACGGAAAGCCTGAATAAAGTGAGCTAAGGACAGCTTAACAACACGCCTTTTATGTTTACTATACAAACAGCCACTTAAACGAGTATCGAACAGGTAAAAACCAAACATTTCAAGCATCACAATTACCAGTTTAACTCTTTCCCACATTCAATAACATCATCAATAGTTCACTATAACAGTTAACATCAGCAATGGTTAATGAGGCAACCTCCAAAATAACAAAATGCCACTAAATCTGCCTTTAAGATGTTTCACACGTAAAGTGCCCACAAGAAGTCGCCTACTTTTGCCATTCACAAAGGTCAAAGTTCTTCTTAACCACCACAAGGGAAACACAGTTGGCATTTGTGGTCCGGACTGTGCAGAAGACACAAGTCCCTCCTTGAGGACACCAGAGGACAGAAATGGATCAGGTCCAAGCTGGTCTATTTGCATTTACACTTAGGAAATTATCTGGGGAATACCCAAAACAGGCAAGGAAGGTGGGGAGTGCTATTTTAGTGCTGTAGGGGAAACAGGAGTGAGTGTAGGCTACCATGGGGATGTCCTGAAAATCTGTCTCTTCAGAAACGGTGGAAAACAGGATTGTGAAGAAGACTTCTATCAGCTTGGTTGAAAAACAGTGGGTTTACTCTGGTTTGATATGTTTTCCTTTTTTTTTTTTTTTTTTTTTAAATAAGCAAAGGAAATATTCAGTAAGTTTTCCTTTGTGACAATAGAGTTGACAAAGCTTGAGGAGCACATTCCAGGTCCTCCAGAAGAAGGCATGCCTGCAGGGACCACATACCCCAGAGGAAGGTGACAGGCTCCCAAGGAGGACCACAGCTCACAGAAAAGACAGGATAAAACACTGGCCAGGATGGGCAAAAAGCAACTTGGCGTGAACTGGAGCAGCTCCTGGCAGATCTGCTACCGGGAATCAAAACCTACCTTACAGGTCAACAAGTGTCTGTGGAGAAATCCCCTCCAAGAACCTGGCCAGGGTGGGACAGGCACGGAGGAAGAGGCACATTTTAGCCCAATGAGGCTCCAAACTCTCGAGCAAGGTCCTTGCCTGCAGAGAAGGAGAGTCGGTGCCTACCTCAAGCCATCCTTCAAAGCCGCAGTGCGCTCTGCAGGGCTGGAACTCCTGCTCCCAGTCAAATCATCCAAATTGAGATATTTTTCTCCTCTCGCTAGTAATATTAAGCCTGTGTAACCGTCTGTTTGGCATTTGACAGATAACTTCATTGAGGACGCAGCCACTACAGCTTATTCTCCCTGGTTTCTAGGAAAAGGCTTGGCTGGCGGAGGCTTTGCATTTTTTTTTATTTTTTTATTTTTTTATTTTTAAATTTATTTTGTTCGTAATTGACTCCTTGCTGCCAACTGGTGCCTGCAGAAGGGTTAGATTAGCACGAGGAGCAGCAAGACACGTTCAAGCATGTGACAGGCAGAGCATGCTGACAGGGGCTGGGAGATACAAGTCTTTTACCAAGGCCAGAATTACGTTCCAGCAGAGAACTGAAAACTTTTATATCTTCTAACAATTTTTCAAAAAGGAGTAATACTTACCATAAATGCAACAGCTGCCCACACAAAAAATTAAAGCAGCGATTGCCAGCACATTTTGCTTCATCTATAAAAGGCATGCAAGGTAGCAAGAAGTTTTGTACATATATTTCCCAGGGAGATAAACTCCACCAGAAAGCAGCTTTCTGACCTGCAAAGACACTTAATGCTGGTGGAAACATCAGGCTTTACAGCTTTCGGAGGAAGCTACATGTTTATCTCCCTGGAAGCCACCCCGGTGTCAACCAAGCGATCCCGTGGGTTTCCTGGGGGAGTATAAGGCGACGACAACAAAAAATCCACTAACCAGGAGCGCTGGATTTTGACAGAGACGGCACCACTCCCTCCCACCAGTGACGCTGATGGATGTTTTCTGTACCAGAAGTGACAGTGACAAAAGAGGCTTTAACGCAGAGGAGCCTTTCCAGTCCCTTTTTGCGCATCTGGGAAGGCTGGTACCGCCTGACAAGCAACTCAAATATTACAAATGATTGACATCCCTAAAACAACGACGGAGGTGGGGGTGCCTTCAAACAGCAACAGCTAACCACTGCTGGGAGGATTATTATTTTTTTTTTTGTAATGCCTGTCATGGTTTTTGCTGCAAGTGGCTTCCTTCACTCTGTCTTCAGTGCTTCCACCAGCCCTGCCCTCGTTTCTCAGCCCAAAGAAACCAAAAACAGTCATGCTGGGATCTCCAAGAGAGCTAAAGGGACTTCTGGATCTGGGATGTTGCTCACTACGTGTTCCAGGAAAGGAAAAACAAGATAGTAAGAGAGAAAAATCAGTGTGAAACCACAAGAAAAACAGAGAAAGCAACAAATTGCAGAGGACTTGTTTCCCTCCTCAAGCCCCATTTCCATTTCTGCCTGGTAAATACAGGCTTGTCCTCTCCAGTGCCTTTTCTCCACGTTCTCAGCAATGCTTGGCTTCATCTTCTCGAGAAAAAACACACAATCAAAAGATAAGGAAGCATCACTTGACAACCTTTTTGTGTTCCTCTCAATTCCAAGTGATGATGCAACATTGACAAGTTGGACAACAGGTCAAGGGGTAATGGTTTTCAATTGAAAGAGAGGAGATTTAGATTGGATATTAGGAAGAAATTCTTTGCTGTGAGGGTGGTGAGGCACTGGAAGAGGTTGCCCAGAGAAGCTGTGGCTGCCCCATCCCTGGAGGGGTTCAAGGCCAGGCTGGATGGGGCTTGGAGCAACCTGGTGTGGGGGGAGGTGTCCCTGCCCAGGGCAGGGGGGGTGGAAGTAGATAATCTTCAAGATTGCTCCGCACCCAAACCATTCTGTGATGCCAAATTGTCTGTAGGACCCTAATGTGGCAGAGACAGCACCGTCCCACAGCCAAACTGCCAGTAGGAACTCTGGTTTTCCACGTATTTCAGTTCAATTTAGAGGCAGAGCCCATTTACTGCACAACATGGCCAAGTAACTTGAATTTCTTAGGAAAAAGAGCCATAGTAAGGATGTGCATTTTAGGCAAGATTAGCACCTGCTGCAAATAAAAGTCAGATTTATACTTCCTCAGGATCTAGTCCAGCAAGGAACAGAATAAATTTAATATTCAATTAAGGAAAAGGGAACTTCATTTTAGTACAGACGAGAATCGCGACGTAAAAGATAGCATCCTACGATCCATCATGGTTAGTGTGATATTAATCATTAGAATGGGATCATTAGGGATCATTAGAAATGCTTATAGAACCTATGAGTTTCTGGGCACTACTTCAGGATCAGTAATAAAAAAAAAAATCATTCTCTAGTTACCTCCTAAAGCAACTTAGCATACTATATATGATGAAGAATTATAGTCTGCTTGAGAAAAGATACTTAACTCCTTACAATGCAGCAATAAAAGATGCCTGATCAGAGATGAAATTTCAAATCTTTGAGTTTGATGGGCTTTGAGAACACCCTTATGCAGAGTATTATATTTTATACTCCTTTTTTCTTTTCAAAATGATTGTTTTTCCACAGACTTCCTAATAGGAGCGTACAAGCAGAAAAATTCCAGTATTTCTTTTCAGTTATGTCAAATTTTAAGCACTCATTACAGTGCAGAACCCCTGATAAAACTCCTGTATAAATCACATAAGTAGCTCTGCCTGCACCTGGAGAATTTAAGCACATCCAGAATGAGAAATCAGGGTGACTGCTCACCAAGAAATCCTTTGGGAGCCAACGTGCATCCTCTGCTGTCGCGTCTACCCACAGACATCCTCCTTGCAGAGGAGCCATCCTTCCTACTCCACTGCTTTAATCTCTCCTCATATTTATTATGCTCTGAAGAATTTTAATAAATATTCCATGTGGTGTCCATAAAGCAAATAAAAATGATTAACTAACAGTCAGCACAAACGCCTCTGAAGCAGCCTGCACTCTTCTTTCATGCAGGATCATCAAGTTCAATACCATGATAAAGGTTAAGTTTATTAAGCATTAGAGAGATCTGAGTTCTCATCACTCAACCACTCCTTTTTTTTTCCCCTGTTTTTTATATACTTTTTTTTTTTTAGAAAGTGTTATAAAAGGAGGTGCACAGCTAAATGGTGCCCTTTAGAAGTACTGTGTGTTCCTACGGGAGGAAATACACTGTATTTGATTGTTAGTTTTTATAAGATTAATTAGTCTGGCATGCTAATTGATATTTTTTTTGGTAGATGAGAACAGCAAAATAATTTGTTTCCCTTTAAAGGGATTCTATAATAAATGCAACCCACAGATGAATAACCGCACTGCTTCACCACAGCAATGGACTTGTTTTTGGAGATACATTTTTAGACATAACCCAAACCCATCAGTTACCCAAAGCCATTATGTAGTGCAGGGTTGTGTTTGTTTTTTTTTCCGGACAGCAAGTCCTGCATGGATTTAAGTTACTAGAGCAGATACACCATGAAAGTCCCCTACTTCACAGGATGGCAGATGTCACCAATGGAAAGCCCTGGCATTAACAAGCTCGTATGTCTCAGTTCAGGGTTGTGCCCAATTACTGCCGTAATGCAATTCCCACAAATATGCAAAAAAAACAAGGTGAGCCTTGTTAAACCTGCTCATGTTGCTTAGTTTTCGCTTCTACTACTACCCCTGTTGTACACGGGCAAAACCATCTTTCACAAAACTGACCTTCCAAAATTCCACATCGGTATGGAGTTTACTGTCCATACATTAATGAAGATCCTTAGACAGCAGAGACATGGATCAATGAAGATCCTTGGACAACACTACAAGAAGGGCACTGAGGTGCCAGAATGTGTCCAGAGGAGAGCCACCAAGCTGGTGAGTTGTCTAGAGAAGAAGTCCTATGAGGAGAGGCTGAGGGAACTGGCCATGTTTAGTTTGGAGAGGAGGCTGAGGGGAGACCTCATTGCCCTCTACAGCTACATGAAAGGAGGTTGTAGAGAGGTGGGTGCTGGCCTCTTCTCCCAAGGTGATAACGACAGGACCAGAGAAAATGGTCTGAAGTTGCAGCAGAGGAGGTACAGATGAGTTATTAGGAAGAATGAGAAGAGCAGTCAGGCACTGGAAGGGCCTGCCCAGGGATGTGGTGGAGTCACCATCCCTGGAGATATTTAAGAAACGAGTAGATGCAGCACTTCAGGGCATGCTCTAGGGGCCATGATGGCAGGGGTGTTTTGTGTGTGTATGGTTGGACTCAGTGATCTCAGAGGTCCTTTCCAACCATGATGATTCTGTTAGACACACATATTAGCCTGTGACAACTTTATCATATCACCCACATCATCTGAGCCGTGGTAACTCTCCAGTCACCTGGTCTCAGCTCATAAAATGCAAAGTAATGTGTGTTAGCAAAGTCCTCTTCCACTTCTGCCTAAGCCATGTCAAAGCAGCTTGCTTTTGGGCCAACAGCCAGTTAGTGCACTTCCATTAGCCCACACAAATGCAACCAGTCTTGGTATGTCCATCATGTCCACAACCTGTGGACCTGCTCCCACCTCGGGAATTGCTCCACACAGCCCCAAAAGTAGATGAATCGCACAAGCAGTATGTTCTCCCTCGGGCACCAGAGGTATCCTGCACAGATCTTGGTCAGTCCTTTGAGAGAAGCCACCAAGACTAATTTGCCTAGTAGCCAACTTAGTGATGGTACAGCAGCACTCACCACATCTGTCACAATATTGGACCTCTTCATTTTTAACCATCATGAGAATATATTAGCAAACACAACTCACTCCAGAACAAGCTCTTAACTGAATATAAATAGGTGTTAGAAGGATGACATACCACTGTAGTCAGATGACAAAGCTTCTAACACCCCAGTAAATGTCCTTTTTCTCAGCAAATCAGTAATTCTTGTAATGACTGCAGGAAGCTCAACCCAGATACACGTCAGTGTGGTGGTGACCATCTTCAGAGTGAGTGGGGAGTTTAACCAGAAGTGAAAAAGCTGCCTACCTTACTGAATTCTGGCCTAAATGGAAGTGGTTCACTGTCCACAAACTACTGGCTGGGACAGGGACCAACCAACCAGGTCCATGTCCCAGACTTGACAAAAGGAGGAGAAGAGAAAGGCATGTTGAAATACAAGCATTGAACTGTACATTAGCAACATTTGATACTCAGTTTCATGACCTTTATTAGATACCACACGTCTCTTGGGACTTTTGCTAGAAGAAGTCTCTATAAATTACAGCTGGACTCTGTTAAGGTTCTTCTAACAAACCCTTGGCAGAGGTTTGGGAAGGACGGTGTTGTAATCTGTGAGCCAACAGTTCCTGCTCTACTCTTGCACAACAAAGGAGGTACTAATGCATTTCCAGTCCACAGACTGAATTAATTAATTTGTTGGTTTTGGCAACCAGAAAGCTTTTTCTACGAATCAGAAATGAATTCTTTAATAAATGAGAGTGCCCTTCCTACCAGGTAAGCACGGGATTCAATGGGCAAGAGTCTCTCTCACAAAAAAAACCCAACAAAACAAACAGCAAAAACCAACCCAAACCAACAAAACAAACCCCCAAAACTTCCCAAAATTGTGGAATAAACATTGAAGTGTTTGTACAACACACAAAGGTATCAACAGAAGAGACAGAGTCCCCAGTTGATTCTTTTAGCCGTGGTTTACAGAAACCAGTGGAAAAGAGACCACGGGGAAAAGCCACCCCGAGTCCAAGTCTGAACTATTTGAATGCTCAGACCAGAATCCTGGCAAGGAAAACATACAAGCATGATTTGAGCTTTTTTTGCATTTCTTTCAGGAAACACCTCCAAGACCCTGGTTGTTCTCTCTTCCCCACTCAAGCCTCTAGACCAGATGCAGAGACAGTTTTGGTTGGTTTTTTTTCAAGCAAGCAACGTGACAGGAGGAGGAGGATATTCCATAAATGAGCAGCACATTTGCATCAGGTGCAAAGGAGAAAAAAAAAAAAAAAGTATATTGATGACTTTTACACTAGAATTATACTGACATTATTTTACCCTTCTCATAACCGCAAATGAGGAGTAAGATTAATTTTACAGCAGCAGATTTTCCCCATGACTTCAACAGAATTAGATTAAATTAATGTTTCAGTTGTGCTTAATCTAAATTTCTGTCTTCCAAACTGTAGGCAAATGGTTTCTAATCACTATTTCTGTACCATCTGATTTTAAACGTTCATCAATTTTGTTTCCCACCAATATGATTAAACTCTTATTCAGGCAAGAAAACATTGTTAGTAAGCAAATCAATTTCTTTTAAAACTCTCTCATGTACTACCAGTTAATAGCTTCTTCTACTGAAACAGTAAAAACACACTGGTGTTGGGTTTATTTTCTCGCTAGAAGCTGTTTCTCCCCTCTGATTCTGTCTGCCCAGACTAGCAACATACAGGACCTCAACCTGAATTTCCCCCCATACAACCCTTCAAAAAAGAAATAACCATTAGGAACATAAACTACCCAATAGTGCAATTTTAACTCATTAAATGAAGGACAGAATGAAATTTTACTTGATAAAAATCTAACTCCAATTAATACCAAGACTAAACCACCCTGTGCTATTATCAAAAAGTCATCAAACATCTGGGTTTAACGATAATTTGGCTGAAAAATGCTATACGTAACAGAAATAAAATTCCTTATTGCCATTCATCACCTTCTATCTTTAAAATGATACCGGGCTCAGACGGTAATTATGGATATTAGAGGTAAAATTGTACCATGTCACCCTGAAAAGTCTGCCACAGCATCCGCAGGGAGAGCGTAAAACCATTAAATGGGCGAGATCCTTTCTCCACCGGGTCTGCCGGGGGCACGATTTCACAACGTAACGCTTTGTCAGTCATTTACCTTCAGCTGTACTTGTGAAATCCATCTCCTCGGAAGCGCTGTACACATTACAGCTCGGTCTACGAGGCTCCAAAGAGTTTTCGGGGGTGGGCAGGGGGGAATGAAGGGGTTCCTGACACTGCTTTGAGACAGAGGAAACAACCCACCAGTGGCGCCGCAAAGACTGAACTCTGCCATTCTGAAATTAATTTGGTGAAAAAGTATAATAAACATACCAGAGGGGGGAAAAAAAATAAAACTAAATCAGTCTGTTACATGCCTATATCTACTTAATTTAGAGTGAGTGCACAGTGTAAGCTTTGCCATTTGAATGAGGCTCAAGCATCACCACGGATACTGAGGCACAAGCTCGAAGAAGCCTTTTTGGGAAAAACCAAACCACTACCAAATTTCAGCCCCCACCCTCAGCTTTTTTGGACACAAACAGCTTTTTGGGACCTTCTCCCTTCCTAGCTCTGCCCCGCACAGGCTCAGCTCAGTCTGGCTTGTGTGGCAAGGAAAAAGGGATGTGCCCTCCCCTCCCTCTCACCATCACTCTTCTGCTGGTGGCACCCACCATGGCTTTTGTGCAGCTGGTTCCTCAGCATAAGCAGCCAGCTCCATCACAGTCCTCAGCTGGAAAGAGGAAGGACCCCTTCTCTCCAGCCATTACAATCACCAAATGTCCCCTCTGCACCCCAGAAAGGGCAAGGAGGAGGACTCAGTGTCACCCTGGGCAAGGGGAGCCACTTCTTCGTCTTCCATAAACACTTGCAAAAAAAAAAAAAAGGCATTTATTCATGAAACGACAACCCACCCTGATCTGCTTAGCAAGAGTTTTCCTTCTATGTGAAGCATTAATAATAGATGTTTTTTATCCACTTCCAACACCACGCCCATGTAACAAAATGTTTAATTCCTTAGAAAAAATAATCTCTCCCTCTAGCAAGGATAACTTCTGGAGCCTTGTAGCAGATGTAGGGTTTCGACAGCTGACTGGTCATAAACAATCAAAGGGTTTAACAAAAAGCTAAAATACTTGTGTGGGCTCCCAGTTCTGCCACGAAACTCAATGAAAAGTGAGGAACAGCAAGAGAAGAGGATGAAATATCACAGACTTGAAGCGAAGGAAGCCTGCGGGTGATACCGGCCTGGAAAGAAGGAAAAACTTAAGCAAACACATCACCCAAGTGTAATTAACAGCTGCGTGAGAAACGGAGCAGATTTCAGAGGAAATCCTCCTTCTGTAGAGGTTTAAGGGTGACAATAAAGCTTAAAAACTGTCACAAGCGTTTGATTAGTTACATTACAGATGGAATTTCAAACTGGCAGGTTCGTAATCAAGAACTCCCCAGGGGATCAGGCTCACATTAATACGTCTCCTCCTTTACCCGGGCCAATCAACCCACATTCATACTTTCCCACCACCTGACAAAATACGTCTGCTGGTTAAAAAAAAATAAAAAAATAAAATAACAACAACCACCACCAGCTTTTCCCGGGAAGAGATTAAATATTTATGCCATTCTATTACTGATGTAAACACTTCTCCTACACAATTTTCTAGATACAGATCAGCAGCTTCATTGCAAAACTTAATCATGCGCCGTTCCCGGAAAACTGCTTAAAAGTATCTTTTAGGAACTGCTCGCAGAAGGCAATAAAACATACTTAAAGTCACATAAAACTTATAATCGTCGTTCCAGCCGTTTTAATACTGAAAAACAACGGCGTTCAGAAGTTGAACAGCCTTCCCTAACACTACATATGCCCTTCCAGTTCCTAATTAGCTGATAATACTCTGGGTGCCTGTAATGCGCAATCCAAATGCCTTGCTCACCAATGTGTTTAGCATTCGGCAAATAAGTCTACGTACCAATTAAATCCCTTGTTATTATGAAAATGCTTCCATACTGTTGTAATAACACAGGATAACACAGTCAATGCTACTAATCACGAGGCTATTCTTTGAGTAATTGCAGGATTTATGAGTAATCATCGCTGAGGATGCGCTGCTATTCAGTGCAGAGTACACAAAATCTAATAACACCTTTCAAATAAATCTGATTAATGTTACAGTATCCTTTAAGTGGGGCATGTACATAACAAAAAGAAAAAAATCTTCCTGAACTGCTGAGAAGTATTTTACAGTGCAGTATTTTACTGTAGCAACTCTGCAGTCATTTCCAAGCCCAGTAATTTACATGTACATGCAGACAACAAAAAATCTGTTTTTCTTCTCAACATCTGAAAATATTGCTAAATATCAGGTTTGATCTGTGAGGACATTATTGCTTCCATTTCCCCTGTACCAGGCAAATTAGAAGACTATTTGCTGACAGGAAACTTTTGGGCCAAACTCAGGAACGAGTCCAGATTCTCTATCAGCTTAGCCAGAGAGTCCAAAACTTGCACTAATCTCCTCAGAAACGTGTAACACAACTGGCTCACGCTTTACGCCAGTCCTAAAACTCTCTGCTAAAGCCATATACAACAGGAAAAATACTTAACTCATCATCAAAACGAACACAAGAACTGATTTGTAAAAAGCTGTTTCTCTTACAGCTACCTAAGAAAGAAAACCAGGGGGCTGCGGGGCAAGGAACTCCCACTATCAAGAACAGTCAAGAAAAAGCCTCAAGCCAACCAGTAAGACTTTCAAGAAGTAACTAAATACAATCATTTATAAAGCACAATTAAAGGATGAAATCAAAAGCCAACAATTGCAAGCAATCTTCCACATCGTATCAAGAATGGAAATGTTTTAGAGAATTATTTAATTACTCACATATATGAAGACACTGCAGATGATGTTCACACACACAACCAGCCAAACGCACAGAACTCAGAGTTGAAAGGGAGAAAAACACAGAACTCTTCTTCCCTGACAAGTTAGCCCCTAAATTCCTTCACCTGTGTCTAATGCAACACCTGAACCCTGAACACCTGAGCCCCATGGAGCTTAAACCCTTCCTACCTTCTCCGGCTCAACCCTGGAAACCCCCGAGACGAAGGTCGAGCAGATCCACCTGGGTTCAACCTCCTCTCTTCCCAAACGGACACACAAGGGTGGGCAAAACCACCTCATGGTGTGAGATGAGTTAGCTTTAAGAAGGCAGATGGTATTACCACATTCACTAGGGTACACAAAGGAAAAACAAAGTATGAAGTACTAAAATCAAAAGAACCAAAAAGAACCAAAAGTCTCCAAAAGACCCCTCTTCCTGAAGATTGCTCATCTGTGGGACATTCTGAACCTCTGGAGTATTCACTCAATACTCACAAGGGCTACCTGTGCATTTTCATCATCTACAAACGTTCCAGGTGGCTTGTATTTCTTTAAGAACACAATATCCATACCCTCTTGCTAAATATATTTTTTTAAATCGCATCTGTGATGTTCGTTCAGAATTCAAAAGGAAAAAGTGAGGATGTCTGCTAAACAGTAAAATATCATTTGGCCAAAAAATGGACACAGACAACTTCAAGTTCATTAGACACGCTTATCTGTAAAAAAATGTTCTCTAAGATATCAATCTTAATGTATTACAAACAAAATAGAATGAATACGTACACAGAGAGAAAGCGAAAAATCTCAACAACTTGCCACAGACAAACAAATCTGTTTATTTTTCCTTCAGAAGGCATTGGTTACTCAGGCGAACCACTCTATTAGCAAATCCTTCCAAAAAGAGAAGATTAAATATTCCACGGAGAGATTAATAGTAGGTAAACTGTTGCAGCTGGTCTCCTGCCCAGTGAGTGCTTTTCTAATGGAACAAAAATACTCCTCTGCCTACCATCACTACACAACACTGGGCTCCGCCTCATCCTTTTTTTTTAAAAAAAGCAAATTATCCACCCACCGGAAAAGCAGCATTTACTGATTTTTATGATGTCTCAGTCAGATGGACAAAGCTCACCCAAAGGCATCAGTAACCACCAAGTCCAGCCTGGCAATTCCACCTCAGCAACAGTTTTCAGCAGCATCCCAACCTGAATTTATTACGGGAAAGAAAGAGGAATCTTTGCACGCAGATAAAAAGAGTTAGACAATTAAAATTAGTGAGATAAGAACAGATGTGGAAAACTCCTCCTAAAGACAGCTGTTATCAACAAGTCTTTAACTGCAGTGGGGGAAAATAAAAAAAAAAAAATAAAAAAATAATCAAATTCTTATTTCTGTGCACTGAAATCCCATCACTAAGTACATTTTACACGAATTCACACTGCCTCCCGGGGCAGCAGGTTACTCCTCAATAACGCCAAAGAGATGCATCATTTTCCTAGAATGCTGAATTAAGGCTTGTTTTCTGACTTTGATCAGAAGCTTTCCTAAAATTTTCTCTACCTACGCATGAGCTCCACAAGCAATCTGTGGCAATCTACCAGTTCACTACAGCAATCTTCCAAAATTAAAGTGTAATAAATTATTATTATTATTATTATTTTCCAAATATGTAAAACAGGTTAAAAAAGGCGTTTACCTAAATCATACAAGTACTTTGCATACATGGAAATAGTACCTGAAATACCTGAAAACATTAGATTCCAACCCGGGTGAATACGGAGCAGCTCTGCCTTTGCATCCACAGGGCTCGAAAATTACTTCTTTCATGGAAATTAATTCTTAAGTAGCTTTTTTTTTTTTTTTTACCAGGCAAGCACCGCTTGGTATCACCGCCACACCTTCGCCTTCTCAACCTGACCTTCAAAGAGAAGCAACACTCCTCTTGCCCTCAACGCTGTCACCCTGAGAGCCACCCCTGGGCAAAATTACAGCTGCAGCAGCGGGAAGTTGTTAAATCAATTAAATGCACGCCTTAACCCATCATTCGAATCCATGTATATAAAACAGATGCAACAAATAAAACAATGACCTGTATTAACGGCTTTATCCTGTTATGTTTAGGCGTCTGGTGTTTAGATTATATTTTCTGCAGCACCTGGCAGCAATCGTTAATATTATATTTCATTTGTATATGCGTTATGGCATCATCCAGAGGCAGGAGGTGCAGGAGCGATGCGCCAAACACAACACCTTGGAAAATTTCAATATTAATTTAACTAATCTAATTTTAATCTTTAATTTAATTTTTAATCAAAATTTTTTTTTTTTGGATGCATCACACACCTTTATGAGGTAACCATACGCAACGCAGTTCAACCAAACAGCTTTGTACGAAGAGCAACTTTCTTTATGCAGACAAAATACCCAGGCACAAGGAGAGCCCGAGAGCACACAAAATTCTCCGCTGGGTTTTGATTGGTTTTGCTTTAATCAATGCAGCTGATAACAGTTAAGCCTCCGAACCCACATGCCTAAACGACACCCTGCAATTCATTTTGATTACACAGTTTGTTTTGTCGTTTAATAGACAAAATCACCTGTCTCAGTGATAACAAACAGAGCCCAGCTCATTTCTGAGTCCCCGATGGGACGGGGTGTCCTGTCCCAGGACAGCTTTGACCTGCTTTGGCAGGGGGCTTGGACTAAGATTATCTCCAGAGGTCCCTTCCAACCTCATATCATTCTGTGATTCTGTGACAGCAGCTGAGGGGTCCCCACCTTCCAACACCAACTTCTGGAGACAAGTAACCATCTCCATCTGGGTGGAGGTGACAGCAAAGACTTCCCAGACTGAGCCGTCAAACGCTTTTTACGGTCAGGCCCGTAAACCTGCACCGATGGATTTGTGGTTTTGTTCAGCTGCCCTAATTCCAGCAGGTTTTGGAACAGCCAAGCACTCCAAGGTTCGTCCAAAGACCAATTCCCGCACCCTCATTCTTTTCCTGATATGTCTGGTATTAGTTGTTTGTGCTCCTGCGTGGTGAGTGATGGCTGATGAATATCTCCCTAACTGCGCTACGTGCACCTGCATCGTGGAAGGAACCTGTTATTGATGGCACAATACATTATAATGGAATTTCATATAGATCTTATGGATTTCTTCCCCCTTCACCTACCGGCATTATTTCAGAGAGAGGTTTAAGCAAGAGTCAACCCGACTTTTGTTTTAATCTCCCAACTATGACAATATAATTAAGCTGTGAATGATATATCAAAGTGCCATACACATAGACGAACTGACAGGAGTAATTTTTACTACTCAAAAGCCTTCGGTTTCATATATCACAATATCCTGTAAAGCAAGCCCCACTGACATCTGCTTGACTGTAAAAGCAATAGCTTGGTATAAACCTCAATTCATCCTTCAAACAGGCGTCTTTCTGTTCCCTGCTTATTACCACCACTACGTGCAATACTACAGCCGAAGCCTGCATCCCTTCATTATTTCGTTTCTTTATTAACTGCTTACCACAAATCAGAGGACAGAACTTCCCCATATTCTCGCACGGCAGAGCTTCACCAGTGCTCTGCTTAAATTATTTTAAACCTTTTATCACCTTGACCAGCTGTATCGCCTCTTTTGAGGATGCTGATGAACAGAATTTGGCATATCTGGTTGGAAACCAAATAGGTNCTTTTTTTTTTTTTTTTTAATTAAAACAAAAAGACAAGTAGAATTTGTATTCAAGCTCTCCTTGCTTCTCACTTTACTTCTTTACTGCTTTTCAGGGCTGGAACAGATCTTAGTTTTGTACCTACGAGAACCTCGTTTACAGCAAGGATCCCGAGGCACTGCTGTAATGCAATTATTATTATCACCACCATCAGTATCAGCCCAATCAATCTGAGTATGTGCTTCTAATGAGTTTGTGTCTCGAGGCAGTTAATGTTCAGACAGACTTTTTGGCAGTTTTTGTTGTTGAAGAGCCGTTCTTTGCAGGAAATAAATCAAATGCTTTATCAAACTAAAATTAGTATTTAGAGAGCAACTACGAAAACTCTGATTACAGCAAAAAAAATATCAAGAAGAGCAGATTAACCCAGCTCATCTGGGGGGTGAATTGTATTCGCTGGGTTAAGAGACACGGCTTGGCCAACAGCAGGTTGCTTGTATCTTTGCGTTCTTCAGCAGAAAAATAAAATAATTTCCTTGGAATAAATAAATCGCAGAATCACAGAACTGTCTAGGCTGGAAAAGATTAAATACTCTCCCATACAGACCGTGTGTAGAAGGAACGCTGTTGAAATGGCTGTTTTGGCAAAACAAATTCAAGAAATTTGTTTTGTGCATGATTCCTGTGTGATTCATCACAATAAATCCCCACACCTTCCTCAGAGAACACCAAGATCTTGGCCTGATCTGGAGATGCCAGAGAACCCCAACTTGGAAAAAAACCCAAACAACCCACCTTTATTTGCTCTTGTCCGATAAAAGACCCTGCTACAGAGGTCCCACCTGTGAACAATTACCAATCAATCCCAGGAATCAGTCATGTGACTGGATTTACAGGGAAAGACTCATTTTCCTCTCCATATTTGCAAGCATTTGCATCAGGAACCCCCTATCTCCAAGGCAAGCACATAAAGAAAAGGGAAGGTGGAAACCTTTTCATTATCTTAGAACACATCCTGTTACCGATATCACTTTCTCAGCTATCCATCCATCCATCCATCCATCCATCCACACCTAATGAGACCTACGATTTAGTTAGAACACATTCATAAAGATGATTCATAGGTTTTATGCAGCCACTTGATGTTAATAGCAAAGCTGATGTCTTAAATCACAGCTGTTTCCCTACGATAGCCAAGGGGCAAAGCAACACTTTGGAAAAACACAAGGAAGAATTTATTAGGGCAGCTATAGAAAAGGAGCATTCACAAGAAAAATGTGAAGCAAAATACCAGGGTCAAAAGTGCTACAACCAAATCACTGGATGGTATTAGATGCCACACAGCAATCTGCATAACTGGAAGTTAGTAGTTATTCATCCTCCCCCTGCATATGTTAATATT
The DNA here is from genome assembly GCA_013398155.1 of Pedionomus torquatus. Taxonomy (NCBI): domain Eukaryota; kingdom Metazoa; phylum Chordata; class Aves; order Charadriiformes; family Pedionomidae; genus Pedionomus; species Pedionomus torquatus. Next base: position 126,140 of record VZRU01004989.1, on the reverse strand, counting down.
GCCAAAAAATTACTACATCAAGGGTAAAAGCTTCTATATTTGATTTTATCTATAATCTCTTCTCGGTGTTCTATGCGTAAAGATGCATAATAACCTGTGCACACTTAGTAGCAAGAGGCAAGTAAAGTGTCATTCTTTCTTATATTAGTAAGCAAAAAGAGTCAATTTTAACCAAAAAACCCTCATTTCTTATACTTACTAGTTGAAGAGATTTGCTTATTTTTTAATTATACTAAGAGGCAGATAATACAGTATTTCAGGAGTACCAGTACCAAGCCAGTAACAAACAGTAAATGACCAAGGGTCTTAAGGAAAACTACTTACAACCTTCAATCTCAGTTCGCTAATAAATTCTGCTGGACCACAGAGCATCCCGGGCTGAATCCTCTCTACAGACCCGCCACCAAGATGCAGTCATGATCCAGAAGCACTTTAAATTTATGTAGCCCGCAGACTTTGGAGCTTTAAAGAATAGCGTAGCTTTACAGACAGGAAGGAAGAAAACACAGGAGTAAATTTAGCATGACACAAAAGGTAGCAATTAGGCACCAGACACTCATCGGCTCTCGGAAATCTCTTCGTAGATTCACAGATAAAGAAATGCTGCAGCATCAAGGCTCTTGGTGAGAAATTGGGTGCATTTATAACCAGAACCGACACTCCCTGCCATTTCCCTTCCAGCGAAGCAGGGCTCCGATCGCCTTACTCATGGCTATTAAAACCATCTAAATTAATCCAACAGGTTTTCTGAGAAAGCAGTGAATGAGACGTGATTTTGCAAAGCGATTTCTGCCTCCGTCCTTCTGGCCAGCGACTGCAACAATAGAATCCCTCAACTCAAGTTCCCATTACCAACCCAACAGTGTTTTTAACAAGGAATGAAAAGACTCCCAAACTGGAAAAAAAATTAAAATAATAATAATACAGAGACGAGAACAAGATGTGCATACACCCCAGCAAAGCGGAATAATTGCATACATTAAGTAGGTCAACTACAGGTATAGATTTCTTTCAAGGTGAGCCAAGAAGGTATGAAAAGCTGCATGTGAAGGCACGCTGCTAAAGAATTCACAACTGCAAACAGGCTCGTCTTACTCAAATCAAGGCAGGCAAAACTGAAACCACCTACCCCAAGGAGTTTCCACTGGAAACTTATTTCCCAACTTGCTCGCTGGAGAGCCGCTGCGGAATAACCGGAGCGACGGAGGAGCACATGTCGCACCACTACTTCTTAATGATATTTTTGTCAGGTGGTTTGTAAGCAGGAGCCTGGATTGGATAGGAAATCATCTCCTTTACAACCGCCGGCCAGTATTTTGCATTAGGAGAAATTGTTATTCAAAATCCACGAGCACGGCGATCGCTGCCTCCTTTGCACTTTTTTTTTTCTAACAGGAGTGCAGGAGTTTTTCTATTAGTATTTAGATTTGCAACATGATTTAGAAGAGAGAGCTATACCTGTGTATCCAAAATACAAAGGTGAAAGGAGGTCAGGAACCACACCATTAAAAAAAAAAAAAAGAAAACCAAAACCAACAAAACAAGCCTTCCCTTTCGGGGGGAAAAGGGGCTTGCTTTTAAAAGGAAAAAAATCTCCAAGGAAGAAATTGCTGGAGATCTGTGGAACAGTTTGGTTACTGGGTTTTGGTGGAAGAAGTAGGAACAGACATGCACACACAAGCAGATTTCCTCCAGCTGCTAAACGCACACGGAGATTTTTAATTTACAGCTGTTTTAACTCTTCAGGTGTTCTATGGTTATATTTAAGTGAATGTAGACCTTGGCTAATTATTTACAGGATGGGAATCTAATTTTACTGATTTCACAGTATTGTAACTTAGGATACAGGTCATCATCTCAAGTTTTTGTATGTCTTCTCATCTTGATTTTGTGTCCTTGAACTAGGCCTCTTCTCTTTAGTTTGCTGATTTGTTGTGCCTTTTGCAAAACACAGGATTTTTGAGGATCAAACAGTATTGCTTCCTTTCTAGAGCTCTACCTGGTCGAAACACTTAAATATCACTACTGAAAAAGAGTTACACTGTGCACAATGTGTGCAATTATGAAGATTGCTTAGACAGTAAAGCTATGGAGTGTACCTTTTAATCCCATGAAACTCACATTATTTTCTTCCTAATTTTTCACAACAAGAATTTTGAAAGAGAAAAGCTAGAATTTGGAATCCAAGGGCTCAAGAGGGCCACCAGGAGAACCTTGCCTTTCTGCAAGTGCTGAAAGATTTGATTTGTATGGAGAAACTGATGCTAATCCTGAAGAAATCAGAGGTTTTCCCCTTAACTACACACACAGCTCAAGAAGAAGGTTCTTTAGCGCACGAGTTCAATAAAGCCGCTGGAAATTTCTCTTTCCCATGCAAGAAGCGTACACAGACCACAGACCTCCTGCCAGAACCCCCAGGAAAGGTCATGACACAGGGCCATTTTATTGTGGAAAAAAAAAAAATAATATATATATTTATGTGCCATGCAAACCCCAGAACTGTAAAACCCAGACTCCCAAAGGCAACTGGCCTCAGGAAAGGAAAGATATGAAAAATTCAGAGCTGGGGAAAAAAAAACCTCTCGCCTCTACACAACTACACTCCAGGTGAAGCCGGATTGAGATATGTAGAGTTGTCACGTCTTCAGAAGACCGAAAATTTACTCCCACACACACACCTCTACCTGCCGAGAAGCAGCAAGGAGACATTGCTGTATTTCTTATTTAGATTCCTGCCTGGCAATGCTCATGGACAACCTGTTACACCACGTCGGGGTGGGAGCCTCCGTACGGGTGAAATCTTGCAGAGGTTGGCAGCCGCGGCTCCAAGCCCGCGGGCCAACGAAGAACACGATCTGACCGATAAGAATATGTGTAAAATAAAAAGGTACAACTTCCCACGGCTGGGAAGTTCTTCTGCTCCCTTCTCCACCCGGGTATCAAAATCTACGGCTATTAAATAACCGTAAATAGCCGGTTATTTAATAGCCATAAATACAACTTGAGGTCATCGCACACGTTCTTCTCCGGGCTGAACTGCAGAATAAAAAAACTGAACTGCAAATAAAAAATTTTGCTGAACTGCAAATAGAAAAAAAAATAAACCAAAATAAAACATAAACCAAAAAAAGAAAAATAAACCAAAGCAAACTACTGAAGAACAACACATGGTCGTAAATTAAGGGAGTTTTGGGAGGATCCAGGAAAGTTCCTGAAGTTTTTTTTCCCTGCTCTTTATAATGCCATGCTTCTAATTTACTTCATTTATATTAATAAACACCAGATTACACAACTATTAATCTAGGTGAGAACTGCACTAAAGCTCACTAAATCTGTCTCTAATTATTATGATTAATGGTCCAAAACGATCAGCTTCTCAAATTAACAACCTAGAGCAACTGGTACAGAATAAAGGATATTTTTCTCAGTAAACAGGGTCTTCAGTCTTTTTAGTTAATGAAATCTTGAGCAGTCCATTCAGTAATACTACATTCTAATTCACCATACCTACCTATTTACATAGATTTGCATTGATTATGCTGCCACTGTGTATATATTTGAGATGAATTATTTTTAAATTGCCCTAAAACTTTAGTCTCATGCTTATTTTAATAGTGCAGAAATGGATCTTCAAGAGCTGACTACCTTGGCCTTATTTTTTTTCTCACTGCTGTATTATATACAGGTTTCTGTATTACTACTCCTACTATTCACCAACACTTACTTTTAAAGGACAAGTTCTCCACATAACACCTGAAGTTCATAAAGCACTCCTAAAGCTTCAAACATTTATCAACAAATTAAGAAACCTAGCAGTTACAATACTTCTAGGAATTACAGTTGTGATCAGTCTTCCATTTTGTCATTTTATTATAAAAAATATTAAAGCGAGCTGATCTCACAACCTAAGTTAATTATATAGTTTACAAGAGAGAGAGATCATAAGGAGTCTTATCAAACCCACGAGGAAGTATCATGTATTTTCAGTTGTGATACCCTTAGATGTGGATTTCTGGATTTGCAGTTTTAACCAACAATGACTAAAGACAGTTTCAAGGTCTGAGCCAGAGCCAACTCACAAACATGACTAGAGCAAAGCAGATGAAGATAACATCCTCCCCTTGTCCTTACTATCCCCATCCTCTAAACAAGCTTCTCCTAGTAAGGATCCCATCTACTATACTGAATTCCAAAGAGGGAGACAATAACGCTCCCCAAACATCAAGGCACAGTGATAACGGGTTAAGAGGAAAAAAAAGCCCTTCAACAATATTCAAATTAATGGCAGTTTCCTTTGCCATCTAAGACAGTGAAATTTTAGTGTCTACTCTTCTACACAAGGATTGATAGCTCTTGCTCGGTGTATCTTCACCACAGTCTTTCTTCTCCAATATCTCTCATTGTAATGCTTTCATTTTTTTTCCCCTTGAACTAAAACCATGAACAGCCCTGCGTGGAAAATTAAGCCCTGCAGAATAATAATGAGAAAGTTTCCCACAGCTGCAGGGAGCTCACCAAGAATTAGACATCTAACTGTATTGATATGGTCAACGGTCTTCTTTCCCATAGCACTGACGTTTCTGTTTCATCCTTCCTCATCCTGGCCCATTCCTAGGATGGCTTTGATATTATTTAACGATGTGTTTCTATTGCAAATAACCAGTACAATGGCTCTTATTTTTCTTGCTCTTTTTTTACGGTATTGGCACGTCCAATGTGGCATTTGGTGGGCTGATACAGGTCTCATACTTCTATTGGGAGCTTTCTGGGGGCTACGATATGCGGGGCCACGTGCTCTCAGCAAACCCTCCCAGACTAGTCACCTACTACGTTCCTCCATACTATTGTCCCAAGGTAGATGCCATGTATTTCGTGGGCCCTACAGGTCCCGTTTGCCTTATTTCCCTAGTTTTCCTTGTTTCTAAGTTAAGCACAACAGCCTTTGAATTCTGAGAATCTTCTCTCCAACACAGGATTGAAAAGAAAACATTAAAGCCCTACTTTGAAATACGGAATGAAAAGCCAACAGAACCTACAACGCTATTGGCGGAGAACTTGCTTCCACTTGAAGATTCCTCTTATAAATTTCAAATTACGTGCCCGGTTTAAACAAGTTTGTGTTCGGTACTTCTGTCATCATCCGAGTTAATAACATTCATTCTTTAGTACACGTGAATAACCAAGACAGCAAAGATGAAAAGGCAAAGTCGAGAGCTAAAACAACTGGTTTGGCAGCCGCATGGAAGAAACAGGAGTGGTTCAGCCACTAAATTCTCACACATCAGTCTGGGAATGCCCTGCAGAGGACTACTTAGGACACAACTTACTGGCTGGCGTGTGGGAAACCTAAGTACAAGATCGTTTTCAACGTGAGAGCTACATTTGAATGTTCTTCAAAGCGATTGTGAAAGCTACTCGGAACCCACTTGGTTCTACTTGGAAGGTTATTGGGAAATGGCAAATTACTCATCGCTGAGCGGCTTTGCTCCCGTGGCTTGCAATGCCCGAGCTTGCAACTCACCTGAGAAATCTCAAAAATACTTCAGATGCTTGAAAAACTGAGCAAACACGTGGCGGGCTGTGCACAGCCATCACCCCTCTGGGTGAGGAATTGTGAAGAGATGACAAGTGAAGGAAATGCACTACCCTCCGTAACTAGAAAATACAAGAACGGTGAAAAATGAGGTGATGCTGTGCTCTGCGGGTTCCTGAGTTGCAGGGGGGACGTTGCTGCTAATGCTGGAAAAGCTTCCAATATAGAATGCGGTAATTAAGCCTCATGTAACTGACTTAAAATACTTAACTCTCCTTTTTTTTTGACAGCTTCATTCTACGGAACGCGCCTCTACTCCAGAGGTAAAAAGGAAATTGCCACTTTTTCCTTGGGAGATAATTGGGCTCACTTCCCCCTTTCAAAACGATGGTTACCTTCTCTTTCTGTAATGGCAAAACCTGGGAGAACATCTCAATCTCCTCTGTGACACTCCAACCAGTCCTTTCACTTAATTTCCCTGAACTAGTACGAGATTCACATCATACCGAAGAATAAAACTATCTGAACTTCATCTGCTTTCAAGCCTCAACAAGAAATCTCATACAACTCCATCCGTCTGGAGTGACCTTGCCAAGTCCAGAGCCTCACTGATCTATTTCTTTGCTCAGACTGAATCGGCAACAATAAACCCACTCGCAGATACCCCGAAGACTAAAAAATTGTAATTTGCTCCCGTGCACGTACAAGATAAACATAATTTGTGAAAGCATTCATGTGTATAAGATTTCCCAAGGCTTCGTGTGACACAAGTTCATAAAACATATTTGTGCCTGATGGTATATATTTTATATCCCCAATACTCGCCTCTCTTCTGTTACCATGAATTTTCATTCGGGGGAAGAGCATTTAAATGTGTAAGGAGAGCTTTAGGAGGAGATGATCGAGTGAAGGTGATCTTGAATTAGAAGAGTGTTTGCCCCATTACGACTATTGTACTAACGACACAGCGAAGAGACAGTAACACCACCTACAGCTTCTGGAATGACACTTGCTAACGGTGGCTGCTAAAAATTGTCCCAGGAGCAAAGTTTCACATTAAATAATTGAGGGGATTTGGAATAGGGGATTTTTTTAAAGAATACAAAACCCAAAAAAGGACTCTTTGTCAGGAAGAGCAGTGATAGGACAAGGGATAATGGTTTTAAACTGGAAGATGGGAGATTTAGATTGGATATTAGGAAGAAATTCTTTGCTGTGAGGGTGGTGAGGCACTGGAAGAGGTTGCCCAGAGAAGCTGTGGCTGCCCCATCCCTGGAGGGGTTCAAGGCCAGGCTGGATGGGGCTTGGAGCAACCTGGTGTGGTGGGAGGTGTCCCTGCCCAGGACAGGGGGTTGGAACTGGATGATCTTTAAGGTCCCTTCCAACTCTAACCATTCTATGATTTTGCACTAAAATTCCACTGGAGCTGAACGGTGAGATTTTTAACCCCCGTAATTTACTGAAGATACACAGGGCAGCATTTAGTCTCTTCTTGGAATGAGACAAGTGAAGTGACAGCAATCTTGAAGTACAGGGAACGCATCTCCGCCCCAAACACGTGCTTGTCAATGGCCTTAATGTGGGAACAAAGAGGCTTTATTGGAGGGATGTGTGCTCCAAGGAAGAGGGGAGGAGAATGGAAGGGGGAAGGTAGAGTAAGTCGAATCAAAACCAGAGAAGCAAAAGGTCAAGGATACAGCCAGAAACAGCCCACAAAGAAAGTGCGTTTGGGTTAAGGGCAATGAAGGAGGGTTTGAACTGCGAGCAAGTGAATTCTGCTGAAATTCTCCGAACGCCAGAAGAAATATTAGGCACATACAGAAAACACCTCAAAGGACTGGG
>VZRU01004989.1:87051-97891 GCA_013398155.1 Pedionomus torquatus | reverse complement strand
AAACAAAAAAAAAAAAAACACAAAAATCACTTTTTCCAAGTCTGAGTTTTGAAGGCTGAAATCTGTTTTGGACCAAACTCGATTATTCCTCAGACTGAACTGGAGATGAGCTGCAAACTGAAGGTGCTGCATCTTTTAAACCCTGACAAATATCTATCGACATGAGTTTGCTTCATCAACAATTTTGCTTCTTTTCCTGGGATGCTTAACTCGGCTGAAACAAGCTCCATTCCAAGTTTTCAGTAGCAAGAAAACTCCTATTCCTTTCCTCCCCAGGCAGTTCATTTACAAAAGACTCGTACAAAATTAAACAATAAATTAAATCTGAGTACGAGTTCATGATTGGGTTTAAACAAACATCTGTTTCCCAGACAACAGAAAACCCATTTTACTTTATTTTTTTAAAAATCGCTTTGGAAATATGAAGGTGATTTTTCTTTCCTGCATCTTTTAGTTTTGCTGTAATTGCAATATTCAATCCAGTTCAAAATAGCTGCAGCTGACACCAAACTAGGAAAAAAAAAATAAAAAAGGAACAATCCAAGTTTCTGAAACCCAAAAGCTGACTTTATCAACAGGAAAAAAAAGCCAGGTTTTATTGGACTTTATCCCTCACTCCGTGGGCACACAGCAGTAACCGTACACGCTGCAAAACCAGGGCACAGACGTTAAATTCAGTATAATGTTTCCTCTCGGTCTGTGCAAAAGACAAAGCAATAAAGAGAAATAAAGCTACAATGGACTCTCCCCATTACGTAAATAAACCAGAGAGCACAATATCCTAAGGCTACGTACATCTTGACATGAAGACTCCTTTTGGTTTTCGAATCAATTTGATTTTATTCTTGCTTGCTGGTAGGCCAAAAGAAGAAACCCCTCCTCTTCCACCTCCCCAGGCTCTGATCAGGAAAAGTTTCTTCACTACACTAGACCACCAGAGAAATAATATGGTTATTGCCTGTGTATATTGAATTATATGTTTGCATATTGTATGTATTTGTGTATAGATTGAATATACATATATACAAATACACTCATTTGTATGTATACATTTGTACACATTTGTATGTGTGTCTATAGATACATATTTATATGTATATATATATACACATATTTATATGTATATATTTATACATATGAAGGGAGCCTATAAGAGAGCAGGAGAGGGACTCTTTGTCAGGAAGAGTAGTGATAGGACAAGGGGGAAAGGTTTTAAACTGGAAGAGAGGAGATTTAGATTGGATATCAGGAAGAACTTCTTTGCTGTGAGGGTGGTGAGGCACTGGAACAGGTTGCCCAGAGAAGCTGTGGCTGCCCCATCCCTGGAGGGGTTCAAGGGCAACCTGGTGTGGTGGGAGGTGTCCCTGCCCAGGGCAGGGGGGTTGGAACTGGATGATCTTGAAGGTCCCTTCCAACTCTAACCATTCTCTAATTCTATGATATAAGTACGTATTTCTATATAGTATTATCACTAACTTCCTAGTTTAGGAGTCCAATCACATACCGAAAAGGCAAGAAACCTACTCTCTAAGATTTTTTCACAGCTGAATTCAGCAATCAGCCAAGCGTGTAAACAGTGGGGACCTTAAACCACCGCCCTTCTGTGTGTAACCACACAACCGGTACAACAAGGTGTTGTACAACCTCCCCTCGCTGCTCTACCAGTTCGTCCCTGTCGTGCTCTGTGGGAAGGGCAAAATTTAACAAAATTGAAGGTAGGCAGCCAAGGAGCTTTGCATGGTATCGATTTATGACGGGTGGCTGTAGGCAGAAGAGGATCACCTGCTGCGTACGTACGCACACCCCCAACACAGCCTCCAAGGACGATGGATCTCAAGCCACCGATCAATCATCTCCCGTGCAAACAGAAAAGCATGTAACTTCGGGACAAGATTTACAGAGATGCAACCTGCAATCTCTAATCTTCAGCAATGGTTAAGAGAAAGGTTGGTTTATAGACCCTTGTGATGTCCCTCAAGGATGTGAGGAGCCACCTTCAGAAGAGCCAGAACATCAGTCCCTGCTGTTGCCCGACACCAAGCCACCTGTGCAAACACAGCTTCCTCTTAAAAATACAAGAGAGTAAACTTTCACATTTAAGAAAGACTGTACCGGGGAAAATATTTGACTGATGTAAATTCAGTGGGCTAGATGTTTTTTCTCCCAATGTTTGACATCTTAAGATACTTAGCATTTCCACTACTCAATCAAAAATTAAACCATAGTGCTACATAAGTTTCTGTTTTCAATTACTATTTTAGAAAACTGTATTTCCTTTCTGAAGCGAATAGATTTCTGCATTATAAAATGAGCTGGAAATACCATAAGGCAGATTACAACCAGCACTGAAGTGACATAATAGGGAATCCTTCACTTCTAATCCCTCCAGCATCCAGAAACCTGTCCCGAGTCTTCTACACGACAGAGAAAGGAGGTAATGGGAATAGTTACATCAAGAGTCTCATTTAGACCTGTTTTATAACACCCTCATTAGCCCAGTGCCTGCAGCGTTCTGGCTGGAAACCCAGTGAGCCGTTGGAAAAGTCTGGGTTGAGACAAGGACCATCCTTGGGAAGGTGGGAACTTCCTCCCTGAGTTGAGGTTCCCCATCAATGCCAAGAAAGGTGGGTGGTGCCACCAGCCTTCCTACCGACCACAGCTATGACCACAGCTATGTGGCTGAAGTGCTTTTTGGAACAAATTAACACATTCTCTGTGTTGTCACCTTGCTCTCCCATCCTTCACAGTAAGAGTTTTACTCTGCCTCTTGATTTTAACAGCTTGGCACACTCTGAACACAAAAGGTTCCTTTTTCATAGCAGACTGTTTTTTTCCATTTCATTTGAACCCTCTCTTCTACTGTTAAAACCGAGCCAATTAAAACAACAAAGGTACCTGTAAAGTAGCCCTTGCTATCGCTATGGTATTTACCTTCTCTAAGATAAAGGCACTTGAGAGTTATCACCAGATTTTAACCCCTGCAGTGCCAGCAGAGCTCAAGGCACTTCCCATCTGCCCATCTCAAACAAGCTTCCAAGGTAAAAAGTGAAGCAAGGGATTTGCACAAAGCAAAATAAGGGAGTAAACCAAGCCCACATAGTTGTAATTTGGCCAGAAAGTGAAACAAGTCCTCTTCTGTTTCATTCCATCTTATGGCTTTGAGTCTTCAAACTACAACTCAGCACCTTGCTTTGAGAGATGCAAGTTGCCACTTACTTCTTTCTCTTCCTACCAAAAAGAAGCCTATCTCTAGAAATTCCAAGGGCTGGAACACCTGTCCTATGAAGACAGGCTGAGAGAACCGGGGTTATTCAGACTGGAGAAGACAGCGCTCCAGGGAGACCACAGAGCCCCTTCTAAGTACTCTGAATGGGGCTACAGGAGATGTGGGGATGGACTCTTTACCAGGGAGTAGAGCGATAAGATGAGGGATTTAGATTACATATTAGGAAGAAATTCTTTCCTGTGAGGGTGGTCAGACCCTGGAACAGGTTGCCCAGGGAAGCTGTGGCTGCCCCATCCCTGGAGGGGTTCAAGGCCAGGCTGGATGGGGCTTGGAGCAACCTGGTGTGGTGGGAGGTATCCCTGCCCAGGACAGGGGGGCTGGATGATCTTGAAGGTCCCTTCCAACCCAAACTATTCTATCAATCTATGAAAACATCAGAATATTTAGCAGCAATCATGTATTGTTAGAGCAGGCACCACGCTACAGCAAGCAAATTCCCTCCAAAGCAAAAGCCAACTAATTGCATGTCCTACATAACCAGTTTGTTCAAAAGAAACAACAACAACAAAAAAAGCAGAAGTTAATTGCATTTTAATATAAAAAATCTTCACACCTTTTGCAGATGAGTAAGTTATTTCACAGTTTATTATAAAACATCTCCCGTTATCATTAACTGCAAGTTAATAGTTTTCTGGTGTGGGAGGTTGAGCGTAGGATCTGCAGCGACACACCGACAGGAATTTTAAGCTTCTGCATATGGCAGCAGTGCAGATCCGACCTGCCAGCCAGAAACAATACAGAAAAGAGTACCTAAAGAATTAGAGCTTACATTTTTCAAAGTATTGAGCTTCCCTTTGTCACCAAAACAAATGGCTCAACCCAGAGATGGTGGAACATTTCTGGAGTACAAGTACAATGGCTAAAGGGTAACTGTAGGTCTGGACTGTCAAACTGTTTTAAGGGAGAACCGAGTGTTTCAATTGATTTTTCCACTGTGAAAAAAATGCATACATTCTACACATATTTTTTTTCCCCCAAAACTAAAAAAAAAAATATTATTCAAGTCATAGGAGGGTTCTTCAGAGAATTAAAAAATGAGAAGGATCTGTAAATTACAGAGACACCACCTTAGTCCTGCTCGACAAACAGAATGCAGAGGCAAGTATTGATTTAGACATTTCGCCTGGTATGAAAATATTTAAGCCAGAACTTGCTATAGAAAGATTTTAGAAACTGTGTCATTTCAACTGTGTCCTTGAAAGGGCCACAGCTGCCTTCCTCACCGAGCTTCATCCCGACAAAACACTCGATGCTCAGACGACACATTTTGTCTCTGTGTGTTCTTAATAGGCTTCCGTTTACCTGCTGGAGCACAACCTGTCATTTTGGCCACCTCAAATGCCTGCAAGCCTCGATGATATTTTTTCCTACCCCTTTTTTTGAAGGCAAGGCAGAGCAAAGTCAGCCAGAAGGGTTCAAGCATCAATACCCCACTGGCAGATATTCTTACGAGGGGGCAATTTCCTGCCGGAGAGTTGGCATCAACCACTCCAAGCTGCCTCTCAGAAGTCATCTTTTGTCCTACTTTGCTTAGTTTACTTACTTGATGAGAGGTCACAGCATCGCAATGGGCGCAAAGTTAAAGAAACTTCAGATGCTGTTTGGTATCACCACAAGGTGTACGAAGAGAAAAGGTGAGAATCTCAGTAAAACAAGCAGAAGGGATCAAGGTACATCTATCCCTTACTGAAACCGGGAGAAAAGTGCAGTATTTTGTCAAGGGTTTTCTGAGAGTTTCCTTTTCTGAGCAGCCTCCCCACATGCATTGCAAACATCCTTCCTTGTCATATAGATCATGGAATCATAGAATGGTTAGAGTTGGAAAGGATCTTGAAGATGACCAAGTTCCAACCCCCTGCCATGGGCAGGGACACCTCCCACCACACCAGGATGCTCAAAGCTCCATCCAGCCTGGCCTTGAACCCCTCCAGGGATGGGGCAGCCACAGCTTCTCTGGGCAACTTAAACACCACAAATTTAGCACAACTCTCAGAACCACACAAACCGCCTCCTTGCTTTACATGACATGGACATTTGGAGAGAAAGCAAGCACTTTTTGGTCCCGCAGGCACCAAACTCAGGACTCTGAGAGTCTCCAGCACTCTTTGACATTGTGGTGAGTTGTCCTCGATTGTCCGGTTCTTTGGAGCTCTCTAGCCCGTTTTTCTCTCTTTACCCCCAGTTCTCCTGGAGAGGAAAGATCATCTTCCTCCATTTACCTCGACTGGAGGGCACCAAGCAGTGTCTCCTCAAAGACCATTATAGATCTGGGCAAAGAAAGGGAGCTTTATCCTACCCTGCCTTCAGGGATCCTTGTAGTGAAATTTTGATGCGAGCACAGCCTGTATTTCCAGTCACCTAGAAGGACTATTTTGGGGCATCACCTTGCTTCTCCCTCTTCTTTCACCTCCAGTCATACCTTGCAGACCTCAAGCAGTCGTACCACCAAATAACTCGTTTGGCTCTAGGGCTATGATGATTAGAAAGGCAGTCTGCATTTCTAACAGCACACCCGTTACACGCCATTCTGAAATTCAAACCCATTCCAAAAACCTCTCCCTCCTACTCCACAACACCCGAGTAAGAGCTCGCTGCGCTGAAGAGCAACGTCAGCTTTGCCACTGATTTCACATCAAACCATGATTTCCATTTTACTTAACGTTTTTACACTGACACCCACTGTCTGAAGGCCGAGGTTGGTGCCAAAAAGTAGAGGAATAAAGTTCCAGCCTTTGCTTCATCTGGAATTGTAATTTTTCCACAATAAAGTCAACTAAATCACAACTGCAATTTTAAATCTACCTCTAGAACAAGGAACATACTGTATACATCGGTGTCCCACACTGAGAAAGGGTCTTCACTAGAACTAGACTTTGCTTTCTTGCATCTCAAATGCAAATTTCTCTGGAGATAGCTCAAAAAAAAAAAATCTAGTAAGAAACAAAAAAAAAAAACCCCAAACCCAAAAAAACCACTTCAGCAATAAAATATTTTTAGTACATAAACAAACCAAAATATTCTCATTTGCATAGGGTACATCTTCATCTCCTCTGACGTTGTTTATTTTTATCCTATATGACAATACTACCCACAAACTAAATAACCAAAAAAATAAAAAAAGCAGGCAACATTTCTGATGCCAGATGCTGAAGATCAATAGCTATTTCCCAAAGTTTATGGCATAATTAAAATTTGTAACAGGAATAATTTTCTTTTCAACCCCTCAGGCTAAGCCTAGAATTATTGACTAAGTCAAAGTTATGTAGTGTAGCATTTTTTATTATGTTTATGGATAATATGAAGGATTTTATGGTTTTTACATGTAATCTGGTAAGTATAGAAACAGTAAATAGGAAAAATTCTCTGTATCAGCAAAGCGAGAGTTATAAACATTTTGTTGTTTAGGTATGTAGAGGACATGAGTTTATATACGTTTCTGTTAGTTAACCATCAGCTACCCTACAGTTTTTACAGGTGGATAGCCAGAATGCCCATGAATTAACCCAGAACTGCATTTACACTCCCGTGGAGCTCGATGGCCAAGAAGCCTTCATCCCAGGGTGGGTGCGCAAGGCACTGGAGTCTCCGCGCCCCCAGAAGCTGCAGTAAATATGGTATCTGTCATTTCATTTACTGGAATAATGGAATGGCTTTATATTTATAACCCAAAGAGTCCACCTACGCTCTCTTCCACCCACGGCATCCAGGAAAGAGACCTGAAAAGAGAGCGAAGGAGAAGAAAGCGCAGCTGATGGAAGACATCTACCCATCACCTCTACGAGGGGAGAGAAAACACGATTCTGTTGCACAGCCAACACTGCCATGAGCTGGCTTTACTGTAACATTCAGACTTTCAGGTCAAATATACTCAATTTAAAAGTCAAAAGATGTATATTTGTTTCCTGTCAGCCCTAAAAGCTCAGCCTTGGGCAACGGAAAGGAAATCTAACCGGATTCTTTCTTGCTCATACGTCTCAACCGATACTAAGAACAACACAGGCCAAAATAATCTGATCCTCTGATACCAGTGCAATCCCATTACTTTCATCGTGTTTTCACAAATAATAAGTAACCAGAAAGTTGGTAAACGTTTCTGCTGACGAAGCATAAGAACCAATACAGTCTGACTCAGCCCCTCTTCACAGCGCTAGCAGGAATAAAATGTGGAAAGCTTAATTGTGTTATCAAGGCACATAAAGCTGAGCTTACACAGACAGCAGAAATGCCACTTTTATACAAGCACTATTTGAAAAAAAAAGAAAAAGATGAATCCATATACAAATTGACAAAGCCAGCTATCATAAAGCTATGTACAGCACTACAGATTTGCAGTAATGTTCAGGGCTAAAAATCTCAGCGCCACTTTCCATGACTGTTTCAACAGGGACCGTTCAGAGTGATGGCACTTCCAAATGGTCAATTCCCTGATTCGGTGATTTGTTTAAATCAGAAGATTTTCTTAGTTCTCCTCTTTATAGAGGTGGAAAAAATTCCAGCCACTTCCAAAAAACTTCCAGTACTTGAAGGAGGAGGAAATAGATACTTTGTCAGGATCTCCTACAGCTACAGAGCACGCTTTAGCTTATGAACTAGTGTCAGATCTGCATTAAAAGTTTAGAGAAACCTTAGTTTCTCTTGCCTCAACTGCTAAAACCACGTTGATATTCCCCATGTCAACCACAGTTCTCTATCTTCCACCAGTAAGTGACAAACTTTCAGAGAAAAGAGCAGCTAAAATAAATCTAACACTTACCACACAGGCTGAAGAATTATGTATCACGGGGGAAAGAACAGCATCTTTCGGAAAAACACGCTTCCAGCAGAACATCCAAAACACCTGACTCTGATAGACCCCAACACCGACAAGAGCTTATTTCTACATTTGCTAGAATTTCCAAGTTTCAAGTAGCTTTATGATCAAGATTACGAGGAAAAGTTTTTGGACACTTTGCAAAGCATCATCCTTTTACTACCCATCTACTACATTTTCAATTTCAGTTCTATTTATTGCAGCAAGATGTTGCTATCTTGCTTCATTTTCAGGCATATATATTAGGATGCAATCATCTGCAACATGCCTCTAAGAACTGGAAAGGATTATAACAGCGAAACAACAATAATACGAAGCAGATTGGGAGCTGGAAGTCTTGGGTCCAATATCCACTTCTGCAGTGGATTCTCACCAAGGGAGAGAAACACACTCTTTATCACGCTTCAATTTCTGCAGTTTTCTCAGTTTTAATATGCTCATGTTAGTGAAGGTATTTCTGCAGAACTGAAATCTCAAACCTGGAGAAACTGGGAAATCATAGCGTAAGAAAAATAAATAATAAAATAAAATTGCCTACCTGTGATTAAAGAGTTTAAAGCACCTAAAAAATGTTGGAACGACTTA
This sequence comes from Pedionomus torquatus, assembly GCA_013398155.1. Taxonomy (NCBI): domain Eukaryota; kingdom Metazoa; phylum Chordata; class Aves; order Charadriiformes; family Pedionomidae; genus Pedionomus; species Pedionomus torquatus. The sequence goes on along the minus strand of VZRU01004989.1, from coordinate 89,210 downwards.
AACTGAAGTCAAAAGAGTGCTCTGTGCTGATCCAGCTGCTGATGGCTCTGCAGGACTATTCGAATCACGTATTTTTCACAGCATCAGGACAGTGATCAGAACACACTTCTCCAGCTCTCTAGATTCACCACTTGGAAATGAAAGTCAAAAAATCTACAGGAGGCAGCAAGAAAATGAATTATTTGAAATTACCCATTGTTACTGTACCCGGTTGGTGAATAGAGCCAATCTGTGTAAGAAATGCTGTCACAGGAAACCCTGACTATTATCATTCAAAAAGACCCAAGAAGGGACCCAATGATGTTCTGCTAATAATTGTCCAGAGAGCAAACAGGCACTCCATTCCGGGGACCGAGGTCACCGAACGCAAAATGGGGAGGGAAGCATTTTTACAATGGAACTTCAGAGTCACCACCTTTTGTTAGAGAACCCCAGGTAATAACTGCAGCTGATTACAGCGTTCATTAGCATCATTCAGAGCCCCGCTCAAAAAGACAAACCCGAAACTAGATGGGCCTTCATACAGCCCAGCAAGGCGGGTAGACCTGGTGGCCAAGAAGCCCGGTCTCATTAGGAAAGGGAAGCTTAAGACTGAAAAGATGCTGTTCTGAAATTCACTTTCTGGGAAGTTTGCTTTTTAATTCCTACTGCCCCATGCAAGCATCCCATGATCTTTATGCAAGCTCTTGACATCTTGCTATTCACTTTCTGGGAAGTTTGTTTTTTAATTTCCTACTGCCCCATGCAAGCATCCCATGTTCCTTATGCAAGCTCTTGACATCTTGCTATCACCTTTCTCAGCAAAAAAAAAGTAGTAGTCGCTTGTTTTAGATCCGGTCTGTAAATGTTTCATGTGACTCCACATATATTGATCTAAAAATCAACACCAGAATGCAAGAGCAAACCTTAAGGAACACACACTTCGGAGCTGACCCGAAGCCCAGATTAATTATGGAAGGAATCTGAATTTGATGGAAAAATATATTATATCTATTTAATCATATGCTTACATTAAGGATATATATAATGCAATCCTCTATTAAAATGCTTTAGATATGCTAATAAGCAGCACAAAAGGGAGCCCTGAAAAAAAAAAGGCAAACTACTTTTTCAGGGTAGTATATTAATAATGGTAGTATATTAATTATCTCATTCTTGCTCACTTATAGTGCCTCCCGAAAAATTGAAATAAACTGCTTTAACTCCAACTTGTGAATTTAACCCTGTCCTCTGTGGCCCAGGAGGGGAAAGCCCACGTTAACACAGGCTTTGCAAGCCAACAAAACTACTACGATCATCTTGCCACACAACACAGCGTAAAAATCAATTACAACTCACGCACAGTTATCATAAAGTTAAAATTTACAGTAATGACATCTTTGGGGGCTAATATTGTCACACTCTCTAGTAAGCAGTACTTAATTCACAGGAAGACTGAAAACAGCAACGCATGTGAAGGAACGGATCTTGACTCTAAAAGAGAAAAAAAAAAAACAGCAAAAGAAAAAAAAAGTAAAAATACAAAACACAGCCCACGAATCAGGAAAGTACAAGATATTCTCAGCTCGTTGCAGTGCATTTCTGAAGGGCTCATTCGCTTGAATGAGAAATCAGTTCATGGCTGGCAGTCAAAGCCCTTATTGTTCTGGGCTTTGCTCCTTTCAGTTGTCACACCCAGGCTGCCAACCTTCCTAGGAATAAAGGTCTGAAACGTTTGCAGAAGTAGCAGAGGAATGGCAGGACTCAACCAAGAGCTCATTTATTCTCTGAGCTGACTCTAACGCGGGACAAAAAACCCAAAACTGCCGTGGACGGCGGAGCGACCTTGTATTTTACTGATGGACCAGATGGTGAGAATTATTGACTCCTGTAAGCCTCGAGCCACCTTCACCATCTGACGGCCGTTTGGTGAAATCAAATAAAAGGTCTCTGTGTCGTCTTTAGTTCACAAACCGAATCATCACAAGACCATTATGTTGTGCCCTTAGAAAAAAAAATATATATATAAAAAAAACCCCAAAACGCTGCCGGGAAAGGCAAGGAGGAAACAGAACCAAAATCCTAGCATCCCCCAAAAGGGTTTTTTCTCTTTTTTTTTTTTTTTAATCACAGCAGAACTGGGACACGTGGGAATAGAATAGCAAGGAGGTTTATGCACC
>VZRU01004989.1:33441-56356 GCA_013398155.1 Pedionomus torquatus | reverse complement strand
GGTTGCCCAGAGAAGCTGTGGCTGCCCCATCCCTGGAGGGGTTCAAGGCCAGGCTGGATGGGGCTTTTGAGCCCTACCTAGTCTGGAGGGGGGTTGGAACTGGATGATCCTCAAGGTCCCTTCTAACGCTAACCATTCCATGATTCTATGGTTCCTCCAGCTCCACTTGCTGCCATTAAACTTAATTTTAAGCTCTTTGGGGCAGAGTTTGGGTTGGGAGACAGGGCTGTCAGTGCGCAGCTACCAAATGCTACAGACTATAACTGGAGCCTCTAAATATTGCTTTAAATACTGAGACCATCAGTTATTTCTACATTTTTTTCAGCTGAGAGCTGATTTTAAGGATCAGAGAATAGAAACGGTTCCTCTGCAAAAGCTAAAAGTAAATATTAGGCAGTTCAGATGCTCAATAATTTTCTTTACAAGATAGGAATATTGCTTAAAATCACCCTCTCCACCACGGTATTATATTTATTGAAAATATGAAAATAAAGTTCATTTCTGAACAGTAGCATATGTCACATAAATATACGTGCCAGCACCACCCCGTGAGCCTCACACCACTTTGCCGGCGGAGCTGGGCAGATTCGTGTTATCTAGATTAAGCATAGTTAATAACTTAAAATAATCATGTTTAGCATCCAGCTCCGAATGAACTGCTGCCAAACTGATAAATATGGCTGTGAAAATTGATACCTTTGGAATCGGTTTCAAGGTTCATACACAGAAAACCTCACCGGAGAGCATACAAAAATCAGAACAATTTTAGACCCAGATTATTCTGCATGTGACTGAGTTAATTCATTATTTGAAAGTCACTCAAAAGAAAAACTGCCTCCAGCTTTGGTGACTGGTTGTAACACAGAAATAACTTTATTCATTGTGGAAAAGGAGGATAGCTGATTCTTCCCATCTTTCAAAGGGTAAAAATAAGTACATAAAGATAAAACATCAGTCATTTAAAACGGGTCTTCAAAATTTTAAAGCATTTTCAGTTGCCATCCCAACACAACTCCCATTTGATTCTCCTTCTGCCCAAAGTGAAGTGATCCTTACTACTAATTCACAGATTAACCTACTAGAGGAAGGAGATTCTGTGAGGAATTCCTCCTCCATCCTCTTAGAGTTATTTTTCTAGACAGAAGGATGCGCATAGTAAACACAAAAATAGTTAAAATGACAAAGAAATGCAGGTTTTGAGCAACGGACGCTAAAAGAATAACTGGCAATGAGACAGAATGGAAAGGAGTAGAAAAAATGAACCACTGTTCTCAAAGACCTTCTGTGGGCAGCAGTACTGTCTACATGGTGGATTGCAAAACAGGATTGCCTGGCATCTGGTTTCACACACCCATAACCAGCAGATTTTTATCCTGTGCGTTGAATTTTTTTTAGTTTCCCAATCCAAGAGCAGACGTTTCTACAAGTTTCCATAAGGTGATTTCACTGATTCACCCCTAACAAACATGAAACCTTACCACATCCTGCCTACTTTTAGGAAAGAGGAGTTCGCACACCAGAAATACCGGGGAGAAGTGGCAGAGAAAATACGCAGAGGCAGAAACAGACGCAGAGAGCAGCAAGACTCTTGGTCAATGGGGTTTTCAAAAACCCTTACCGCAGAGCCCAAAATACTCTAAACCGTGGGTTTCTTTTGCTCGCTTAGAGGCAGACGTGAACCACCCTAACAAGCTGTGCATCCCTCGTCCTTACCCAGCTTTGATGTGACAAACTATTAGCGGTCTTGCTCTTTGTCGTGGTTTCAGCCAAATTTACCAAAACCTGAGTGACAGATGTCCCCCCCTCCCCCCTTTTGGTCAGAGAGGAGAGGAAGGAGTTAAAGAGATTCAAGAGTTTAGAACAAACTAAACTACTTTAATGAAAATATAAGTAATATAATAAAAAGGAAATTTAGGAAAAAGGGAGTATACAATATATACAAAACCGTATCAAGCTCCCAGGATGACGACCACATCACCAGCAGGCTTCAGGAAAAGTCCCAAACTGGACTCGGTGATCGACAGGAGCCGAATTCCAGATCTGAAGTCAGGAACGCTTGGATCAGGATCAAAGGCAGACGAACAGGCAGAGTCCTCCTTGGACGTCGGCCATCGAAGAAGGGGCGAAAAAGGGGCGAGAAGGGCGAAAAGGGCCAAAAAGGGGCTTGACCTGTCGATCCTTCAGCTTTTATACAGGGCATGATGCGGATGGGATGGAATACCCCTGTTGGTCCGTTCTGGGTCACCTGTCCTGTCCACTCCTCCTTGAAGGTGGGACCCTCCAACGGGCAAATGCTGAAAATTATCTGACCTCGGTTCTTCCAGCAATAAGTCTAAACAAGGGCCTCTCTGCACCATCCCTTGGTATAATCAGGTCTTATCACTGTGAGACGGAACAGCTCTGAACAATGTGCTGTTAATTTCAGAGTTTAGCTAGTTAGAAAAGGCCCAGCTAAGAAAGTAAAACTGTAAAACAGAAAATTGGTTCGTTTTACCTTAAACCAGGACACTCTTTCCAAGAGGAGCACGGAGGCTCTGCTTCCACATCTGTGGCTTCCAGGCACACCGCTAGATGCTGCGCCACCCTGTGGGTACCACTACGGTTCTGCATCGCATGATTGATTAGAATTGGTCAGCCTGCCTAGGAAATTCAGCTGTAACAAAAATAAATATGGCAATGCCAAGGCCTGAACAGCTACGAATTTCAAACCCAGAGATATTTATTATTATTATTATTTAATCCTTGCATCATTCTGTGTCCTAAACTGACAGCACTGGGGATGAAACAGAAGCTGCTGTTGTTTCGTTGCCAGTACTCTCTGGTGAGAAAGAAGGGAGAGAAAAATCTGATTCAAGAGGAAAGCAGCTGGATGAAAGCTTGAAGAGAGCATCCTGAACCAGAAGGAAAAAGTACCCCACCTTATATTTAAAACACACATACGCTACAGAAAGCTGAATCCATATCCAAGGTGAATGAAGAGGTTCTGACTGGAGCAGCTCATATCTCAAACTTCAAATGAAAGCGTTCCTCTGATTTGATGCTCTTGGGATTCTTCAAGCACTGGAGGAGGAGGAAGGGGAATGTGGGTGAGGACATGGAGGAGGAAGAGAAGTTGGAAGGATGGTAGGAAACATAAACAACTTGAAAGTGGAAACGCGCTCCAGAAGAGAAGACGACTGCCAAGTGCAGCAACCAGCCCCAGGGAAAAAGTCTTCAACTGAGAACACTGATGGGCTACGGGTAAAATAGACCCCGAGCGGCACTGTTATGTGTAATGAGATGTGGTAATGCAGCGTACACACACACGTGCTCGAGTATTACACAAGTATTACGGCATCAGCTTAAAACTCTAGATACCTACGTGGCTTTCATACAAATTTATCACTGTAAACAGTGCCATTTACCGTCTGCCTTCTACAGTTTGAAACTGCTGATGCTGTTGAACCAACTTCTGTCCCTTAAATATCGCTCAATTTCTCTATAAAATATTTATATTAAGCTTCTAGCACAGGTTTCTGCTCCAGGTCCTATTAAGCTCTCACGAGGAGCTGAGTCAACATGCCTCACGCTCAACCTTTTAAACTCTTTCAGGTTACATAAAAAGGAAGAAAAACGGAATACATCGTCACACTTTTTAGTTGTCATTAATGAAAACATACCTGCAATTAAAGCATAACAAAAGTAGTGATGTTTATGCATCAGAAAGTTCCTTAAAAATACCATTCATCTCCTCAATTAAATTAAGCTCCAGCGAATGGAAGGTATCACTCCAGCACGCTCTTACTCCATCCATCTCCTACTCTTCTATACATCATCCAAGTTCTGTGCCAAATGAGATCATTCCACTATAGCCCACACCTCCTGAACGATTGATTGCTTTGACACTAAATGTGCAGCAGCACACATCGAGTCATCTCTGCGACCACGGGAATGAGGTCTTGGAGTCGCTAGGTTATCAAAACTTCCCCAAAAGTCCATGACATTGGGGCTTGCCCAAAACATGCTGAGCATTGGGGGTTTTAAATGGACCTCCGGATTTTCATGATCTTCAAGAAACCTTCTCTGAAATTGTTCTTTAGGACTCTCTTATTTCCCTTATTTCCTGTATATACAAGGACTTGCATGACTGAGGTTACCTAAGCATAACCTCATGTGTTTACTGACATTTGGCTATCCTCACCTCCCGGAAATTTTTATGTAAATTATTCAGTAGGTGAAGAATCCAGGTAGAAACCCAGCTACACTATGAGAAATGTTTAGAGGATTACAGGCATCTTTGCTATTTATTAAGTTATACTGCCTGGATATTGGGCTAGTATTGAAGACAAAACAGTCTGGCTGAATTTTTGGAGAGGAGGAAATGGAGATGTATTTGGTTTTACGCTACTTGAATTTATATGTCTATTTGTAGCAGCACTATCACAGAATTATAGAATGGTTAAAGTTAGGAGGGACCTTAGAGGTTCCAACCCCCCTGCCCTGGGCAGGGACACCTCCCACCACACCAGGTCACTCCAAGCCCCATCCAGCCTGGCCTTGAACCCCTCCAGGGATGGGGCAGCCACAGCTTCTCTGGGCAACCTGTTCCAGGGTCTCACCACCCTTCACAGGAAAGAATTTCTTCCTGATATCTAATCTAAATCTCCCCTCTTTCAATTTAAAACCATTACCCCTTGTCACTATCGTGATGCTGAACAAAAGAATGTACCTTTGCAGCTCTGGGCAGCCGGGATTACCCACATCAGAACAAAGTCTGGGTTATTTCATCTTTTTTTTGGTGTGTATCTTTATTGGACAGGTCTAGAGTGACTAAACTCTAGAGGCTCAGTCTCAATTAATCCTCCTCTCAGCTGTTGTTACATACTCAAATCATGCAGTTACTAAAATCTGACAAAGATGCTTCAGAATGAGAGTGCTCCTCCTTCACTACCCGATATTCAGAAGCCATACAAGTGCCTCAGTCTAAATCACCTCATCGTCATTAGCCAAATAACCCCTTATTCCACAGCAAGCTGGACGCTGCCAGAGCCGAGTATCACTCACCGTCCCCAACGAAACTTCAAAATACACACAGCAGCACATCCAAGCTCCCAGAGCGCAAGCTCTGCCGTTAGATCACGCTGCAAACCCTGCCCTAAACACACAGCGAGACCAAAGAGGAAGGAGCTAGAAAAATAAAAATAGCAACCCACAACAATAGTCTTAAATAAAATTTGTCAAAAAAATTCCAGCTGGTGGAGCATTCTGTAAAATGGCTTGCCACAAGAGAGCATACTTGCATACATAAAGTTCTCAACAGTTAGGTACTTCCAGCACAGGATTTTAATTTATTTTATTTTATTTTATTTTATTTTTTAATTAAAAGATGCGGCTGACCTGCGTATCATCATTGAAACCAAGGACTTTATCAAAGTGAAAAGCCCAATTAGCACCGGTCCTCTCTGGATGTATAGGCTAACATATCCCTCATCAGCTCAATAAAAACCCAAGGGTGCCTTCGCTTGCCAGAACGGCAAAGCTAATAAACAATTTCATTTAATTTGAAACAGACTATGCTGAAATCCAGTTTACCTCAGAGTAGCAGTGGATTGAATGCTTTTCTCCAGGGCACGCGTGGAAAAGTATAACAACAACAAGAAAAAAGCAAATGGATGGAAAAGTACACTGAGTAGGACCTGCATTTACAAATAGAGAAGGCAGAATGCTGTATTTATCAAATTTGAGAATCATGCTGAAAGATCTCTTATGAAACACGTTCAAAACATGTTTCCGTAATACCCTTCGAAACAACTTCCTGATCAGAATCAAAACGGTTGTTTCCAACAACCCAAAGAGCTGTTGTTATCATTATTATTAATAAAGCATCATAGCTTCTCTGCTAACCAGGAATTCCTTTCGGATGCTTCCATCACCACCAGATGCACTGTCCAATGTGGAACAAACCTACAAACTGGGAAGAAACTCCAGCATTTTTGTAGCGGGAGCCTTTCATCATGTGGTTTCAGCCAAATTTCCCAAAACCTGATTGACAGATTCCCCCCCTCCCCACTTTGGGTTAAAGAGAGGAGAGGAAGGAATTAAAGAGATTCAAGAGTTTAGAAAAAACTAAACTAGTTTAATGAAAATATAAATAATAATAATATAATAAAAAGGAAATTTAGGAAAAGGAAAAGAGGAGTATACAGTATATACAAAACCGTATCAAGCTCCCAGGATGACGACCACGTCACCAGCAGCTTCAGGAAAAGTCCCAAACTGGACTCGGTGATGGACAGGAGCTGGATTCCAGCCCTGGAGTCAGGAACACTCGGATCAGGATCAAAGGCAAACAAACAGGCAGGGTCCTCCTTGGACGTCGGCCATCGAAGAAGGGGAGTTGACCTGTTGATCCCTCAGCTTTTATCCTGGGCATGATGGGGATGGGATGGAATACCCCTGTTGGGCAGTTCTGGGTCACCTGTCCTGTCCGTCCCTCCTTGCAGGTGGGACCCCTTTACGCTTTTCCGTTTCCGACCCTCCAACAGGGCAGATAACGAGAATTATCTGACCTTGGTTCTTCTAGCAATAAGGATAACCAAGGGCCTCTCTGCACCATCCCTTGGTATGAGCAGGTGTTATCACCGTGAGAAGAAACAGCTCTGAACAATGTGCTGTTAATTTCAGAGTGTAGCTAGTTAGAAGAGGCCCAGCTAGGAAAGTAAAATTGTAAAACAGAAAATTGGTTCGTTTTACCTCAAACCAGGACACATCACTGGTAATAAAATGCTTTTATAATTGCAATGCTCTTTCTAGTGTTGTGAGTCGATTACAGAACTCTTACTATTTAACACACAGCTCCACTTATGTAACTAACTGTTACATAAATCGAAACCCACAGACTATTTTTCCTTCAAAAGGATAGGGGGGGGAAAAAAAGGCAAAAAACCTCATTAAAAAACAAAAAACAACCAACCACAAAACAAACCAACAAGCAAACAACTGAAAAAAAACCAAAACACTTTGAGGATATTTCAGTGTATGGCAAGAAAGCACCCAAATGTTATAGTCCAGCATAAACAGAATAGGAAACGTGTTTTGGGTGCTTTCTGCAACTTTTAGTCAAATAAGCAGTAACAATGATGTTTCTCTCTAAAGGTTAGGCCTTATTGCTGCAGCCCTTAAAACTGTCCTAAGAACTAAGAAGGTTTTGCTAATAGAGCCATAGGAACATTTCACAATTTGGCCCTAAACACAATTCTTTTTAGATACTCTTAAATCCTGCTGCTCACGTTCATGCTGATAAATCAGGACGGGAACAGGATGATGGAGCCAGGATCACTTGGTAAAAACGAGGCTCCACTCCACAAAGAAACATAGGATTTTGAGAAGTGAGTGAAAATGAGGTGTCTCCTCCCATTCTATATTAAGAACCAAAAAAACCCACCCCAAACCACAGGGCATAAAGTCTTTCTTTGGGATAGGTGTTCAAAGTCACATTCACGAGAGCAAGAGAGGGAGAGACAGGTTGGATCTGCCAAGACCAAGAATATTTTTGAAGAGCAAACCTCACCCCAGGTCGCTCCCTTAGCATTTATGATGGTGTTTCCTCCAAGTTCTTGGGCGTCATCAAAAACCCAACCACCATCGAACCTGGAAGACACTTTTGCTGAACAGTTTCGACCAGCTCTAACTAAGATATATCCAACTCTTAGAGTTGCGTGCCAGTTTGGTGTTTATTTGAACAACTTAAGTATTTAATAGATACCTTCACTTTTAATTACCATAAATGTCAAGAGCTTCCTGTAGGGTAAAGGAGAGCTCCCCAAATGTTTCAATGATTTTTGAGCTTTATCTGAAGTGGTTAATTTTAGGATTTCGTAATGAAAGCAACCCTACAACATTTCAAAAACTAGCAACCTTCATGCCTACACGTTTTCACCCTAAAGCATACCCAAGGATTTTCACTGAATAATAGTGCCTCTTCTTGCACTTGACATTTATTAGTCATGATTTTAAAGTGAGGAGTATTTAATTACAAATAAAGGAACCCTGCCTTTGATAACTCTCAAGGAACTGCTAAGCATGAAATAAAATATGATGCTGGAGCCTCCCCTTTGACTTTGCCATGTATATTTCTTTCTTTTGATAATTCTAATAAAATAGGCTGGTTGTCAAAGTCTAATTTAAGACTTAATGAAGCAGTACAGGTTGGGGTGATGAAAAAGAAGCTGGAACAATAACAGTAAAAACATAGTCATAGACTATGACGATCCAAGAAAAATTTTCTGGCCAATTAGATTTGATTGTGTTCAACAATGACAAACTACAGAAGTAATTAGAAATCACATACAGTATTTAGCAAGTGACTAAGCGCTGGTGCTGCTTAACTGCATTTTATGCTTCCCAAAGACCGACGTATCTTTCTGCCCTATGCGTTTTAAACAAGAATCCAACTTAATAGTCAGAATCACACTTTTGCCTCCCATTTAATTGTGGCCAAATTGTTTCCTGATTATTTTTTTTTCTTCCCGCCGGCATTACTATTAAAAAATACTATTGATATTAAAAGGGTGTTACCAAAATCTCATTCATACACATCCCAATATTGACAGTGACAAGAAGTTAGTAAGAAAGCTCAATGAATGAAGTCAGGCTCAAGCTTTCATAGTAAACATGTGTGCTTCTTTGGTATTTATATAAATTAAAACAAATAAATCCTGGAACTGTTAAGGTCCATAGGTAGGCACCCAACATTTCCACACGCTGATTTAGCAGCAAAGCTCAGTTCAGCCAGTTCCGAGTGGCTGAAAGCCCAGTTGTTTTCAGACTTTAAGATAAACCAAAAAATGAAAAAGGCTTCAAATCCACAGAAACACTCTACATCACACAGGAAAAAAAAAAATTAAAAACATTAAAAAATACTCTTTATGCCAGTGTTCAAGACTGGGGGTTATTCACAATGTCTCAGCTGAAGGCGGTGGCAGGGAGTCTGTCTTGATGTGAAATTAAATATAGTCAGCCTTACCATTTCATAAGCATCTCTGTATTCACAAAGGGTATATAATACCGTAGTAGCCAACGCATTTAAAAACGCGGAGACAGAACAATACTTCATATAAACTCTCCCAGCCAATTTCCTTAGTGCCTCAAAATAATAAATAAATACAAATCTGCCACAAGCAGATCCAAATTACTATCCTGCTTTAAACCAGTCCTCCCCAGTCCTAACCTGTCAGTGAAAAAGAAGAGATGGGAGAAGCAAGAATTCTCAGGAGCCACAAACATGAGTTAGCAGTTTAATGGACTTCCTACATCTTAACCTAGGTGATGCAATACGACAAATTTCTCCCAAAACTCACCCACTCAAGTTTTCAGACAATTAATTACTGGGAAAAATTAATTCATTAAAATTAAGTCCTTCAGCAGCATTTCCAGTGGCGTATTATCGAGTACAACCAGCGTGCCTCTGTCTGTATCGCTGCAGCTAATTAAAAAAAAAGAAGTAATCAAACATTATAGATTCTTTTGTCGAGCATCCAGCAAGTTGTACGTCAAGTTGTCTATCAGGAAGCCTGGTCTCAGCCACGATTCCCATGGTCAAGGTGTAAGAACTGGGGCCTCTACGAGACTGAACCTGTTTTACCGACAGCCACGTGACACGTGGTGACGTCCCAAGGGGAGAACATTCTCTGCTTCACTCTCAACTCTTTCAAATTTAAATGGGGTGATTTTTTTTTGTTTTTTTAATGTGGCAAGAGGTGCAGCAAGCTTGTATCTATTGCTCCTTTTGAGTCTTCAAGCTCAAACGTCTTCAGGACTTAAAAACGAAGGGAAAAGAAATAAAGTCGATTGTCTTTTCACTCCATTGCAACCATCACACATAAGGTAACCCAGTAAAGGTCACTCCTCATGGAAGCAAGGAAAATGAGACTTTAAAATAGCAGGACTATAGCAAAACTGCTCTTCTGTAGAAGAAGCCCCGTGCAGCGTGTGGTCCTTCCAACTCCGACACAGATGCAGTAATTACAGTTCAAATTTCACATTGTCCCTTTCCCTTTGCTCTCACCTTTACACAAACTTCTCCTTACCCGAGGGCTACGTTCAACTTTCATAGAATCATTGAATCCTCCAGGGACCTCCAAAGGTCATCTAGTCCCACCTCCCTGCAGTCACAGGGACACCCCCAACTACACCAGGNCTGGACCTGTTCCATCAGGTCCATGTCCTTCCTATATTGAGGGCTCCAGCCCTGCACACAGGACTCCAGGTGGGGTCTCACCAGAATCCCCTCTCTGGATCTGCTGGCAACACATCTTTTGATGCAGCCCAGGACGCGATTGGCTTTCTGGGCTGCAAGTGCTCACTGCCTGCTCATGTCCAGCCTCTTGTCCATCATTACTCCAAAATCCCTTTCTTCTGCTCTGCTTTCCAGTACCTCCTCCCCCAGTCTGGACTGATAGCGAGGGTTGTTCTGGCCCAGGTGCAAAACCCTGCACTTGCTCTCGTTGAACCTCATCCTTCCCTTCCAGACAAGGCTCAGAGATTAAGAGGGTTTATCAGGGGTAGGTTTGCATCTCTGACAGTTGCTCAGAGAGTTTGTCTGCAATAAGGACAGGAACTTCAACGGGAGATGCCGTTCAACCAGCAGAAAGACCTGAGCCGAGTTATCCTGAAGAGGTTTCTCAACTATTTTTGACCAGGTCAGCCTCGTTCTGCAAATCAGACCATTTAACTATGGCCTTGCTCTTGTTTCTGACTTTAAATATTAGTTCTGCTTCCCTGCGGTGCCGCTGCTCTGCATAAACATTGTGTAAGCTTTAAAAATTAGATAATACGACCGCATTCTCTCAGTGCCATTCTGAATCTTTAATTACTAACAACTATAACTCATCTCTTGAAAATAATGCTGTACGTCTGGTTGGTTAAATATTTAGTAAGTATTTAAATTCAATACTTTCTAGTGTTGGAAACATGGAAATCAGTCAAGTAAAAAAAAAAAAAAATCGGTTTTAAACTCAAGCACTGGAAATGCACATTTTGTGCACTTCATTTCATTTTATAGTCTCCAAGAACTATTACAATTTTTAATAAACTTGTATCTGGGATTTGAAGCCAAATACTTATGCTCAAAAGGCACAAATTTATTAACTAAAAGACACCCAAAGTGGTAATAAAACGTATTCCCCAGTGGTATATTGCAAATGGGCTGTAAAAGTTACATTTTATTAATCCAGCTGCAATTAAAGAATAACAGCTGTACCATTTGCATGGCAATGCCCCACTTTCGGGGAGATGACAAATAATGTTCATTATTCATTATATATTGCTGATTGGCAAACATTTTTCTTAGTCCAGTAGTGATGTCTCTTGGGCACGGCTGCTTCTTTTCACGATTGCAAACCGCGTTCTTCTGGTACCATGGGGTTTGGAAATGCTAAGAGTTTTTCTTTCCTCTAAGATGTTCCACATTTCANGCGAATTTTAGATAACTAGTTGAAATTCCTAATGGGACAGAAAAGATTGCTGACTTGCAAAAAAAAAAAAAAAAAAAAAGAAACCAAAACTAAGCAACACACATATAGCTGAGTAGTTGGCTAACAAGTTTCTAAAGTGTTACTGACAGTTACTTATTTTTCCACAATTAATACACCTGTATCACAGCCTTCATCTTTTTCTTGGGGTAGCACAATCAAACGTTTGGCAGGTAATAAATGAGAAGCGAAGAAAAATAGCAGCTAAAATTTAGCTAAAAGTGCACAGAGCTACCTATTAATTTCTACAATTAAAAAGAAAAAAAAAAAAAAAAAAAGAAAATGTCCTTTTTTTTTAAATGGAATTAATTAAAGCTGCACGCAGTAGATAAAACATGGGAGTCATGCAGCTTCCAGGGTTTGCCATGCTCTGACTGTAGAGCTGGAGCACGTCTACTGCTCTGTAAGCATTAAGAAAACATTACACTACGATAAAACTTGTATGATTTCTGAAAACAGATAGGAAAAGCCACAGTGGGTCTAACAAGGATCACAGAATGCTATGGGGTTGGAAGGGACCTCTGGAGATCATCCATCCAGTCCATCCCCCCTTGCCAAAACAGGTCCACCCACAGCAGGTTGCACAGGAACACGTCCAGGTGGGTTTTAAATGTCTCCAGAGATAGAGACTCCACCACCTCTCTGGGCAACCTCTTCCAGGGCTCTGCCACCCTCAAAGTAAACAAGTTCCTCTTTGTGCTTAGATGGAACTTCTTATGAATACATAGTATATAATAATCAAATACTGGCATTCTGCAACATACATCAGAAAATCCTATCTAACTCAGCTTCCTTATGATTCCGATTGCTCTACCTCCAACAGAACAGCTTCAGAATTCTCCATTTAAAACTAATTTTTAATTGAAACATTAACTGCAGCCTATAACATCTTTTAATTCATATTTACTCAATTTCTGTCATGTTTTCTAACTACACAGTAAAGACAGCACCAACCCCTACCTGAGACAAATATCTCGGGATGGAGCACCTCTGCTATGAGGACAGGCTGAGGGAGCTGGGGCTGTTCAGCCTGGAGAAGAGAAGGCTCTGGGGAGACCTTAGAGCAGCCTTCCAGGATCTGAAGGGAGCTCCAGGAGAGCTGGAGAGGGACTCTTGGTCAGGGAGTGGAGTGACAGGACAAGGGGGAATGGTTTTAAACTGGAAGAGGGGAGATTTAGATTGGGTATTAGGAAGAACTTCTTTGCTGTGAGGGTGGTGAGGCACTGGAAGAGGTTGCCCAGAGAAGCTGTGGCTGCCCCATCTCCAGAGGGGTCCAAGGCCAGGCTGGATGGGGCTTGGAGCAACCTGGTGTGGTGGGAGGTGTCCCTGCCCAGGGCAGGGGGGTTGGAACTGGATTATTTTCAAGGTCCCTTCCAACTCTAAACATTCTATGATACTAGGTCATATTATAAGTAAGGTTATAAGGAAACAGAACTCACATGGCAAGTAGTGAACGCAGTTTTGAGGAACTCAAATAGTGATAAATTTAGTGCTGTGCATACATCTGATGTTGTTGGATGCCCATTTATATTTCAGTGAATTAATTCAACAAAAAGAATAAAAATCAATGTCATGCCCTTGTTATTTTTTTTTTTTCCTTCTTAAACACCTTTCTCTCAGTGATATGGACTTTACATATCAGGTGTCCCTGCCCATGGCAGGAGGGCTGGAACCCGATGATCTTGAAGGTCCCTTCTAAGTCTAACCATTCTACGATTCTATGAACATCACACACTCTTCAGCCTTGTTTATGTTGCAGACTACAAACTAACCAATAGCTGAGTAACCATTTGCAAACCCAGGGACGGGAAGAGCACACAAGAAACAAGTATCTTTGTTTTCACATCCCCTACCAAAGTAAAACATTTAGACATATCTGAAAACGTATTCTAAAGCTGCATTTGACAAAAAAGAAGGATTTACCACAGTTTGTTACAAATACACCTCCCAACAAACAAGGCTCCAGAGTTTTATCAGTGATTTATCACCGTATGTGCTTTAGGTAATTAGTTACATGTATACAAGTCATTAGCATTGAGGATGCTGATGCATTACAACTACTTTGCAATGTTAAAATCACTACACAAGCAGCTGCATCAGGTCAGGGAGAAGGAGCCCATCTCCTGACTGCACCCAGTGGTGTTTGCTCAAGGTAACTCTAATCAAGAACACACCATGAGTCCCATTGACTTCACCAGGTGAGAGTGGAGAAACGTGTGTGAGTTTTGTGGGATTTCACCAAACCTATGGATACAGGTAGGATGCAGTTTGGTGAAACCTAGTCACTCCGGCGTGAAAACACTGCCACACACCAGGCTTCTTGTAGAAAGATGCAAACATCCTCCTCTTTACCAAGATCATTATAGAATCACAGAACAGTTTGGGTTGGAAGGGACCTTGAAGACCATCCAGTTCCAACCCCCCTGCCCTGGGCAGGGACACCTCCCACCACACCAGGTTGCTCCAAGCCCCATCCAGCCTGGCCTTGAACCCCTCCAGGGATGGGGCAGCCACAGCTTCTCTGGACAACCTCCTCCAGTGCCTCACCACCCTCCCAGTGAAAAATGTCTCTCTAATCTAAATATCCCCTCTTCCAGTTTGAAGCCATAACCCCTCACCCATGCCCAAAACGGGGTTCCCTGCTTCTCATCACCAAGGACTAGTCATTATCAGGACTGGGTGCAGAGAAAGAACAGGCTGAGAAATCCACTTCTCGCATCTTATCACCCTTTTCCTAAATCCTCTATTGCCTCTCCCTCTCTCCAAAGGGGAAAAAACCCAACATCAGGCTTTGGGAGAAAGTAAGCAAAGATTTGCCACAGAAAGGGATGCCTACCAACCCGATAGCCTACAGCTCAGACAAGGCAAATTCTGCATAAAGATTATACACTGAGAGCTATAAAAGATGACTTTACCAAATGAGCAGCAAAATAAAAGTATGATGGAATTTGGGCAAGTTCTCCTTAGAAGCAAAAAATTCCCCCCTTCTTTGACATCTTCTGAGATCATGTGAACAACAGGCAGCCCTGTCATTTCTCCCCTATTATTCACTGCATTTTTCTTTGCTTTCACAAATGGAGCCTCTCGAGTGCATCGACAACAACATCAGCTTTCTCACTTACCTGCATCATCTCAGATACTCAGTGATGTTCACCAGTAAGTGACAGAACATAAACATCTATTTTTAAAAAGCACATGGCAGGCTAGTAGCCTGGCAGGATGTCTCCTCCTTGTTACAGGCTTACTGACGGAATAGGAATGATCATTCTTACTGGTATGAAAAGACAGAATAAATGTAGAATACTGGAATTACAGTAGCATTGTTTACTTCCAAAATATCAGTAACCCTTATTTCTTGTTATACCCCATTTTCTAGGCAAAAAATTTCAAACTGATACTTCCTAATCACTACCACAGGGAACGACTTCAGAGCGTTTCCTCTACGATAACGGGAATAAGTCTTGACTTGTAGACACAAGGACTGAGTTGCGAAGATACTTTCACCCCAAAAAATCCAAACCCCCCACTGAATCTGAAGATCTGTCAAAGTTTGTATGTGGACCCAATCCAGGACCTTTTCTCCACATGAAAACTCTCTCCCTCTCTTTGCTGAATTCCTACAAAATCCATCAAAAGGTCTATAGAGATGTGACAGTCCCTGCTAAGCTTGCTGCCACCTTCAAATCTCATGCATGGTGTGGCATTTTCAAGATCTGAAGTGTCCATTACGGAGGTCTCCTCTTGACCCCAAGCAGCTTCACAGCGTGGAACATCTGAAAACCAGGGAGAGGACAGCACAGGCTGCATATTTGCAAAGCTTCTGAAGGAAGGAGCAGGAGACTCTACAGACAGGTCTGTAAAGTCTGTATCACTGAGAGAAAGGTGTTTAAGAAGGAAAAAAAAATAACAAGGGCATGACATTGATTTTTATTCTTTTTGTTGAATTAATTCACTGAAATATAAATGGGCATCCAAGAACATCAGATGTATGCACAGCACTAAATTTATCACTATTTGAGTTCCTCAAAACTGCGTTCACTACTTGCCATGTGAGTTCTGTTTCCTTATAACCTTACTTATAATATGACCTAGTATCATAGAATGTTTAGAGTTGGAAGGGACCTTGAAAATAATCCAGTTCCAACCCCCCTGCCCTGGGCAGGGACACCTCCCACGACACCAGGTTGCTCCAAGCCCCATCCAGCCTGGCCTTGAACCCCTCTGGAGATGGGGCAAGTACGAGCAAATGGTCTCTTAATAAGTAGGAGAGTAGTAGTTGAGGTGGGAGTGGGGGTGTTTGTTCTCATGGGTTTGTTAGTTTTGTGTTTTTTTTAATAAAGAAATGTGGCAGTAGCCATTAATTGCCATTTCCAGGCCACAATACTGAACTGACTTTACTTGGAGGGTGGGTTTTCTCAAAATTTGTATTCAACCCTAAACTGATTGCAATGCAGAGTACAACAAAGCTTCATAAAATTAATATGCAGAATCTATTCAAAAAGTTGCACATTCTGAACTTGAAATTATACAGAGGGAATGAACAGGAAACCCCACTTCTTGCACTCAGTCAGCAGGTGGGGAAACCAGAGTATCTCTTCTCGCTCATAATTTCCCAAGAAAGCAGAAAAAAAAAGACCTTTAAAACGGGAGCCACCTTTGCCTGAAGATGTGCTTTCAAGGCTTACGCAGACCATGAGCCCTCCAATCCCACCTTTCAGTAAAAAGCACAGATTTTCAGGACTTTCTTCCAGTTCCCATGCCAAGTACAACACACAGCTCGTTGCTCCAGGCTACGCTAAAAGGCACCAACTACTCCTAAGTATACACTCCTTCCAAAACTGCGACACAGAACTTTTATTTTCCCTGCATAAAGTTTAGAATTACCTTGGTTGCTGCTCAGTGAAATATTTCTAAAGGACCTGAAGCGTTACGGCCACTTCCCATTAAGCGGAACGTTTGGGAACTTCAGATAAGGAAAAAATAATGTGTAGGGCCCTAAACGTAAGAAAACCCAGCAGGCTCTCACACATTATAGCAGTGTGGGTTCCTGAATTCAGCTCTCAAAGAACCCAAATACAACAATAATGATCTTGGCACGGGGCATTTCCTACAGATTAATGACCAGCGGGGAGGAGTTGATGGCCCACAGCGCAGCCAAGGGCCATTAACCCCAGCCAGTCATTAATCCCCAGGAAATGCCCTGCGCCAAGATCATTTTCTTATTTCAAAACGAAAAGCAGCAGAGACTATGTAGAGGGTTTTTTTTTTTGTTTTGTTTTGATGAAGGATGCTATTCAACTGATATCTCCAGGGTACGACATCTTTCTACGTTAACTTGCTGGAGTTTAACCAAGAGAGCACAAGCGCAGAGGACAGGCAAAGCACAGGACCCCAGCAGAAAAAACTCATCGTGTCTGAGGCTGACAGCAATTAGGGGACGGCTGCAGCTCTATTCCTTCCCCAGAAACATGAAGAAGTGCTGAATCACTGTATCACAAGCAAAGATGTTGCTGGGAGCCGCGTTTAATCATGCCCAGCTGTGCTGCTGAGCACACTCCCAGCATCAAGAAGGTCTGTCTGCCTCGTCCATGCAAAAAAAAATAGCATGCAGACAGTGCCATGGACTTTAGATCTCATTTTATAGAAGGAAAACAATCGTTATCATGCTCATTGCCATTCCTGTCACTTAGATCTGTTGATAACTCGAGCTTCCCAAAAATCACACCCAAAAGAACCACCCCACCCTACCAGAATAAACTAGAACGATACCTGATTTGTGCGGAAAAATTCGTAAGGGCTCTCGGTGTGTAGCAAGTGGGTATGGATTAGCATAGGCACAAAATCAGATGGGACAGTAAGTCCACGTTTACAAGCTGACCTGCCACCATAAACTTCACCCATAACGGGCAATTTGATCACCTCACGGTGGTGTGTCTTCAGCCTGGGTACCAAAATNGCTGCTCTAAGGTCTCCCCGGAGCCTTCTCTTCTCCAGGCTGAACAGCCCCAGCTCTCTCAGTCTGTCTTCGTAGGAGACGTGCTCCATCCCTCTAATTATCTTCGTGGCCCCCTGCTGGACCTGTTCTAACAGTTCTATGTCCTTTCTCTGTTGAGGACTCCAGAGCTGGACACAGTATTCCAGGTAGGGTCTCACAAGCACAGAGTAGAGGAGCATGGTCAGAGCATTCCCACTGTAGCTCAGGAGTGAAACCAACTTGCCCACGTTGCTGGGACTCATATAACCTTTGTGTATCTTGAGCTTCTGAAGGATTTACTCAGACAGTATCCTCTGAGACAACCATTTTGAAGGCAGGAAACTTGCACACACAGAGAGTTTTGGTTTTGGTTTTGTGGTTTTTTTTTTTTTAAAGAGAGTATCAGGTGAATAACCTTCTTGGAGATGCCGAACCTTATCAACACGCTGAAAATTCATAAAGCCTATCACAAAATGAATGACAAAGGAACATGCAGGAGGAAGAACCAAATCCCCTGAAGTCCATGCTTTTAGAAGCATTTTTTATTATATTGACAATATGTGGATGCAGAGAGGGGAAGTCTTATCTTTAAGTTCCAAGTTTAGCGTATCTCCAGGTTATCATGGCTGCACATCAGTGAGCCTAATTTTGTTGGTCTATAATCATGCAATTAAAGCTTCTTGCTAACAGCATTATCACTGCTTTAAATACCGATACATCACCAGACTTCAGGTTAGGAGATCTGTGTTCTATAAATACCGTCGTCCTAGTGTCTTACAAATTAAGCAAGGTTTTGGTAGTAGAAAAAAATTACAAAAATAAGAGATAGAATGCAAGCCGTAAAGATTATTCTAAGCAACTCATCTCCAAGAAATGTCACCGTCCTTTTCTTTGTAAATTGTCTCACCTCTAACTGAACTACTGAAACAGTCCTAAATAAATAAGGAGTTCTCTTATCTCAGAAGCACCTCTTCTTTCCCCTCCACATTGGCAGCCATAAATTTACCTACTGACTTAGTCTCTGTGAAAGACACTTGCTATTTCCCCTAGTTTTAAGATGAGCTTTCCATATGGAGTATCCCCCCCTGCACAGCCCCTTCCGCATCTTCCGTCAAGGGCTCTTTTCAAAGATGAGGCTACATGAAAATGGATTTTTTTCGGTACTAGGGAATGAAAAAACATGTTTTTCTTTAGCAGTAAACAACCATGTCTGGTTACTTGCCCTTATAGAAAGCTAATAAGCATCCTTCCCCCCCTCCAAGGAAAGGAGCACGTATAGCACTTGGGAGCATCAGGCTCTCATCAAGACTATATTTGACAAAGAGGAATGATCCTAACGCTCTTAACAAGTGCTTGTTGCTGGTTATATATAATTTACTGACAATAAAAATAATTCATGAAAATTATTCAGGAGGGACCGAGTTAAACAAGGAATGCTTTGCAGGAATTTGTGGCCCAGCTGCGACAAAGGTCAGCTCTTCCCTGTTGATTAGTTTGATGGATTTCTTCCCACAACGAAAAGCCAAGTTGAAGGTGTTTTGGTATTAAGAAGCAAATAGCACAATGCATTAACAGAGGAGAGATTATCCACTTAAGTTTCCACAGAGCAGAGCTCCAGAAACCAAAAGACAGAACTCATTCAGCACCTCTTCCAAAGATGTACCCCAGTATCATGTGAAGTTTAATGCTCATTCCATAAAACACAGCTTTTAGCCTCTTGTCCAAGCCTCCTACAGACATGTCCAGTTGGAAAAAGCAGTAGCAAAAGCTTCTTTACAAAAACATACCATAATAGCCTTTTTCTTCCGAACAGACATTCTGATAGCAGGGCTCCTGGACCTCTCTCTGAAAAGCTGCCTCTGTTGCAAAGCGATCTCCAACCTTCCTGCCCAAGGGCAACCATCAGAAAGGGGTGGTCACTGACGGGGTCTGAATTTCCAGGTCCATCTGCTCAATGTCAGTTACAACCATATATGTATATCAAAAGCAGGACTAAACTGTAGCAAGGAACTAACTTCTTAAATACTCAGCTGTTGAGAGCCCAAAGTCCCACACAGTAGCAGAGACCTTTCATCCTTTCATTCCCAGGTAAAGAAATCCTGGATAATCAGCAACAATCCAATAGAATAGAGGGCAAAATTCTGTTTTCTTGTTCTGGTATAAAGCTAAGAAAAATCCACTGATTTTGGCAAAATCACTAATCACAAACATTCTGGGGTTTAAGACAGTATTCAGACAGAAGAGACAATCCTCAACTCAATGTTATTATTCCGTTTAAATATGAAGTTGAAACCATCCTATTAAATTGAATATGTTGATACCTACTGCAATACAGCAGATATGGATACAGGCAAGCGCTGTACAAGAACCAATCCCTATTTAATATGGACTTTTCCCCAAGCCTTTTTTTAATCAATAACCTTATCCCTCAAAAGAAATAGCTCTCTGTCACAAAATACAATGGTGACAAGTAAGAACACAGTTATTACCTTGATATAATAACTGGACACATACCCCTCCTCGGCGTGTATCTGGGAGCCTTTAATTCTGTCAGCCCAACATATTGAATTTTCTGGGTCAAAATTAGAAAACCCATCAATAATCTCAACGGTTGACAGAAAAGCAGACAGAGCACAGTTTAAACAGTTATTCTTTCAGTGACATCTTTGAATGTTAGCACTAAAATCTTCTCAATAGAAAAACAATGCTTCTCTAACTGTGGTATCTTTAATTGCTGGCAATATTTATTAGTGCTACAGTATTTCCGAGAACGTCTGAGTTCTTAAAAGTTTGTGGAATAAAAGTTTTTAAAGGTGCTCAAGAGTTTAGAAGCACAAAAGTTCCAGAATAAATTTGCCAAGAACCATATATCCAAATTCCCCTGAAGTCCTTCTTGCAGCTCCTCTGGGAGAAGAGAAGAAAAATAATTAAGCAGCATCCCAACAGTTCTTAAAGAGCTGGGGATCTGCTTTGACCTCTCTACTGAGCAGCTTCCCAAATGCTCGATTCCACATGGAATTGAGAATCCCATCCTCAAATGAATGAAAGGTTACATATTTTTGCTAGTTGGTGAGTGTGCTTAAACCCAAGCTGAAGCAAGGGCTGCAGTTGTTTGGGCTACATCCACCTCGTGGGTTCGGTTTGCTCTCCACACCCTCCGACACATTTTCCTTTAGATCCGAGTTGAGATGCAGCAATAGAGGATTGTCAGTAGGGGAGGGCTGGAAATAATAACTGTGCATCTTACACGGGGAAGAGAAGAAACGGGATTCTCCCCGATACAGCTCTAAAGAGGTTTTTAAGAATTATATGAGCTTTCCAAAGAAGGATGTTTGTTTTCTTATATAGCACCTGTTCTGCAACGTTGGTAACTTGGTTCTGAGTCTGAACGGGACTAACCAGTTCCAGGAGAACCGCTACGATTTAGAGCAAAGTGAAAGAAATTATTCTCAGAACTAACAAGGAAAAAGAAACCTCTACACAACTGCTGTAAAGGCAAATTGTACTGCCTGCAGCTTTTACTTTGAAGGTCAAATATCCTCCGAGTCATCAAAGAAAATACTCTTCAAAAGGTGAGAATAACAGTTCCTGTACACAGAAATGTTCTGCCCAGTTATTTTGTGCAGAGAGGACCAATGATAGCCTTTTTCATTCCCGGCTGGGAACTGCCGGCCAAATGTCATGCTAAGATAATGATGGGCTGATTTCAGAATATCAAGAAGCAGCTTGAAAGCGAAAAACAACTTCCACAAAACGAAGAAATGGCAGCGGTTCCGTACAGCCACAGCCCAAGACGATTTAGGGGGGGCGATCAAATTAGTCTCAGCATCTTTGTTCCTCCGATTTATCAATCTGCAATTATTGCCATTGTCAAAATAATTGATACCAGTTATAATTTACCCAGTTAAGAAAGAGGCAGATGCTAAAGCACAAATGACATAATTACCAGTAAGAATGTTACTGGTATTGTGTGCGCTCCATTTATCCACGGCCCTTGGAGTGGACAGCTTCTGTTTCATCTCTGTGAAGGCAGAATTCCACATCCTTCTAATTATTTTTTTTTCCTTGTAAATAAACAAAGGTCCCAAGTATAGAACCAGCTCCATTGTGCCAATGGTGAGAACGCTGAGTCTTTCTATACAGTTGATTTTCCTGAGCAGTTAAAAGTCAATTCAAGGGCCAAAAAAAAAAAATAAATAAATAAAAATAGGACTACAGTGACCTACGCGTTTCCAGTAAGAATACAGAGGTTTCACAGAGCAGTTTGTCTGACTAAATGTGCAAAGAACGGTTTTTGCATCCCCCCCTGAGCCACTGCTGACGCCAGGCACCCCCAGACCCCGGTGCAGGCTTTTTTGGGCAGCTTAAAAGTCTACTCCTCGACATTTTTCTTCCAAATCAACACTGCCACCTTCCACTTACCCAAATACTCACACCTCTTATTTCGTTATCACCCTCCATTTGGCATCTACTCATCTGGCTTTATTTAGCGCAGATAAATACCTGACTTGAAAGAGTACAAAATCTTGACCATGGTCGCACATTCCAATCCTCGCTATGAAAAGCAGCACAGGTCAAAGACTGTTTTGCCTCTCAATCTCATCCTGATTATTCAGCACAGAGTAAAATTCTGGAGCCACTCACTCTTGTTTACAACTCATACTTCTCCAAAGAACACAAGAGATGTTCTTGCCTCTTCTCCACCCATAATCACGAGGGAGTCACTGCAATTTACTTCATTCGTCCCATAGCTCCACTGCGAGTGACTCATTTGTGAATATAATTTTTCTCCAAACCAGATCATGCAGAAGAGGAATGCTGTTCGCCCGGTGCTGCCATTAGATAGAAACTAAGATTAAAAAATAAAAAAATCAAAAAAAAAAGACTGAAGGATTACAGTATGTCGTGGTTTCCATCATTTTTGGCCATTCCTTCTAAACATCTTTTTGTTTAAAACGCCACATCCTACCCCCCTCAGATTAATTTTATTGATAACTCCACAGTACAAAACTGAAATGTAGATTGTAGAAAATTCAGATGCTTAGAAACATTTGTAATTCATGGGGTTGTGAAAGTTTTTTGTTTAACCCTCTGTAAATACACAGGATGCCACCGTATCTTATAATACTTGTTTTTCACAGTTTAAGGCAAAGCTCATCCCAGATTCTGATTTAGGATATTTTTATTGCTTGTCCATTTTATTGCATAAGTAAAGAAGTTAAAGAAACACACAGGGAGGCATCACTGGCTTCTTACTTTACATTCTTATTCATTCTGCATCAGTCAGACATGCCTGTTCGTACTGTTCCTGGGAGCTGTTACTGCTAAAAGGTAAATCTAATTGAGCCAGAGCCTTCAACACATCAAGCAGATGGCTATAAATAATGCAGAGATGCTCAACTCAGTGGAGCTATCACCAAAAAAAAAAAAA
>VZRU01004989.1:20302-32901 GCA_013398155.1 Pedionomus torquatus | reverse complement strand
AATTTTATTTAGGGGTAGCAAGCACAGAAGAGCACGACACGGGAAAGAATTTGCTTGCTTCACTACTAATCTCCTCACCTGCTGCTTCCATCAGCTGCATGGCTCAGCCTGAATTCTTAGGTTGAAATTCTGCTTTTAGGGGAAAAAAAAAAGCCTTAAGGATGCAAACTAGGACTTATTTCTATGCTTTAGTTAATGAGAAGGCATAGAGGTTTATATTCCCATCCTCTTCACCCGTCTCTTCTCCTATTCGCGTGTGTTTGTGTCTCTAGCACATTCTGAAGAGCAGCGAACGCTCCTAGAAAAATTAGCAAGCGTGTCAGAGTAACTTCTGCAATTTATCCTTAAATAAATTTCAACAGCAATCTTTTCATTTGAATAAAAGCCTGCTTAGCTATTTTGCGGACAGCCCAGAGAATCAGGCATTCGTCTCCACTTGCAAAGGACTTGATAAGCACGTAAGGACAGTTCAGCTCCAAAAAAGAAATGCTTTAAGAGTCATTTGAAACCATTTCCCCACTTTTCGAAATGTATGTTTTCGTAAGCTGCTGCTCGTATAGAAAGCCCACCCGTATGAGAAAGTGGAAATTCATATCATAAACATTCAAGCCTTTCAGGTTTCCACCAATTACTGAAGAAAAATAGCCTTGAGTAGTTAACCACTACTTATCCCCACTTGCTGGCTCAATTTTAAAGGAAATCTGGGACTCATCCTTGCGGGAAGCTCAAGCACTAATCATCTCCAAGAAAAACTTCAGCACATACATTCGGCAGGCTCAGTCTCTAACCTCTTCCCTCCAGCAGAAGCAAACAGAAGCGTACCTCGGGGAGAAGGGTATTACTCTACCTCTCAGTTTCAAGTGAGCCTGGAAAAAATCATGCCATTTAAGAGAGCTGGGAAAGCATCGAGGGGAAAGATTAGCAGCAACAGCAACACTGGGAGAAGTAACACGAAACAGAGATAGCTGATGCAACTCAGTCTTTCTTTGCCAAAGTAAGAGAAGCTCCCAATTTTAGGATTTCGGATAAACAACAAATATTTTTATCTCTCAGCTTCATTTTCACCTTTCCACTCCTCCCACTATATAGCCATTTGACACGTCATAAATTGTCCCATTTGGCTTTTCCTTTCTTTCCCAAGTAAATTTGTCATTTTCCCCATTTTTGGGGGAAATTACCAAGAATATGTTGCAATTTGGGATCAGTACTAACGTTATTTTACCGTTTGGGAAACAACCCATTAAAATAATCAGCCCACAACACTTTGAAGTGATGTAAAGCGCCAGGTAAATTCTCAGGTCAAAGGAAGCATCACCAGATTGTGTAGTAAATTCACTATAAAGCCCCCAAAGTGCCACTCCAAACAAGGTAAAGTGACACATTTCACTACTGTGCACTGAGAAATATTTACATTTATTTATACATAAACAAATACATATATGTAAAAGAATCCAAGGTGACATAGATTTAAGTAGAAACATGGAATTACATTTTTTAAAAAATAATTAAATAACAGATATCTGTCTCTAGAATGCCCAGCACCTTCAGTAGTACTGGAAATAATCTGAATATTAATTAAGCTGGGGTTAAGCCCCTTAATTTTGCAGGAATGGAAAAGAAGCTGCCATAGATGGCTGATGGCTTTCCCACTAACTCTTTAAACTTCTTTTCCCTGCCATTAACTATTTACCTACGCTGTCCTAAGTTAAGTCACAACTGAACAAAACCACGCTTAAGGAGAAGAATGGAAATTGCTTGGTTTTCAAGGAAAAATAAAAGCCTTGGGAAAAAAAAAATCCTATACTTCTTTTCAGTTTTCTTCCTCTGGATTGAAGGAATAAATGCGGATCGTTTTTAAACAAAGAACATTCCTTCAACAATCACCTGCAAAACACTTTTTTCAATAATTTCTAATGGGTTCTATTTATTTGGTTTTACACATTCTGTCTAACACAGACCGGTTTCGTTTGCAAGTTCCCCTTTTCTTTAGGAGCAACGTGCCTCCAGTAAAGAACTAGAAAGTTGGCATTTTCTAGAACAAAGAGTTTCTACTACAATATTTTTTTCAAATGCATTAAACCCCCACCCCCCAGATGCATAGAGTAGAAAGCCGTTGCTCAAACGATCATACAATCAAAAATCCTATTTTCATTCAAGTCCATGTTATGAAATGAAGAGCCACCCCAATTCAGCCAGGTGTTCTGACCCCAGGGGATGCCTGAGCTGCCACATCGGAGCAGATTAGAACAGAATCGTCTGAAAAGAGAAAGCTCTGCTACAGGAAAACTTATAACTGCTCCCAGAGTGAGCAGTTATAATATATATAATCATATAATTATATATATATAATCTATATGATCATACTCCTCTAATTCATCATATGTTCACACGCTTCCCCCAATAGAAGCGTAGAATTTCTGTCAATTTACTTTGACAGTCAAACTTTTACACCACTTTTACCAAAATGGTTAGGTGCTTTATTTTTAACAGCTATACACCAGCCTTCTCAAACTTTTTATTTCACCTGAGATTTAACAAAAATGCATCACAAGTGGTTTTGTCCCAGCTTTCGCACATTATCAAGTTCTGGAAGTCGTATGAATTCTCCTAATACTTAGCTATGAATTCACAACACGCAATTATTTCAGTATGAATCATACCTTTGCACCCTGTGTAAACAGCCCTGACATTTCACATTTGCATCCTGTACTTACGACTCTGAAGCTGCCAACCATATGGGTTTAGACAGGATTAGAGGCAGATTTAGAGAGATACAGGCTACGTCTATCTCCACTACCTTAAACTAGTATTTGTAAACACCGTAACTATTTCAGAAAAGAAAATACACAGCACATATTAGCTAGAATGGAATATGCCTCTCCTAGAGAGCCTAAAGAGGACTATAACCCTGACAACCCCCTTGAGGCTCTTTATGTATCTACAGCTAGTAGAATCATGGAATGGTTTGGGTTGGAAGGGATCTTCCACCCATTTCCCACTACCAATCTCATTATCATCCACATAGAATCACAGAATGGCTAGAATTGGAAGGGACCTTCAAGATCATTCCTCTTGTCCTGTCACTGGGCACCACTGAAAAAAGACCAGCCCCAATCTCTTGATACCCACCCTTTAAGTATTTATCGGTGTTGACCAGATTCCCCATCAGTCTTCTCTTCTCCAGACTAAAAAGACCCAAGTCCATCAGCCTTTCCTCATAAGAGAGATGCTCCAGGCCCCTCATCACCTTGATGGTCCTCTGCTGTTGTCCCTCCAGCAGTTCCCTCTCTTTCTTGAACCGGAGTGCCCACCAATACATAATTCCAAATTCAAGTATCTTCAATATATGCAAAAAAAAACCCCAAGGAACTACTGTAATGTGAAAATTAACAGTTGTTTTTGATGACCACACAGAAAATAAGTCATTAAAAAAGCAGGAAATGCTCAAAGTCCTCATCGTCCCCGTGAACAGGTGGCAGCACGTAACGGAGCCTCGGTCATCTGATTCAGCTCAGTTATTTTTTTATTCCCCTTGAGGCTTCTCAGTAGCAGTTCAACAGCATTTAAGAGAAAGGGGACACACAATTTCCAGAACACTACACTTCAAATCTGTCCTGAAATGAGTAACTGCATGGAAGTTTAGAAAATGAAAAATATCAAGCTAGCCTCATAGATCCATAATTGAATGTCCCGTGATGGCACAAGTTGGGCAAGCCAGCCATAAATTTTCACACCTTAAGCTTTCAAGTGGCAGAATGGAGACTTGGGAGATATTTCTGGTTCCAGCTATCTATCAGGCAGTTAAAATTTGCATTAGTTAGCATGTCGAGTGCCAGGAAAGATTCAGTCCAGTGAGAGAGTAAATTGATGCTGCTCTTAAAACTTCGAAGCCAGCACCAGCACACACGTCGTACCGTGCTCAGCACCGAGCACCCTGAGCTTCCCAACACTCCTCCTTCCACAATAAGCATCTAATGAGCTGTCAGAGCACACAGAGCAGCGCTCCCAGGGCGCAAAAGAAAACATTTCATTAATCTACAGCTAGAGATTTATGAAAATCAATGTCGTAGTGTCACTGCAAAATGTCTTCTTCATTCCCCTTTCCCTGTTCCCGTATCCTCGGATACCACATTCAATTATTCACAGGGTGTTGGGGTTTTTTTTCATTTCCCCATAGCCCAGCCTTTCAGGAGAGACACACTGTACTTTACAATATTCTCCTCTCCAAAATTTTTCCTTTGTCATGGATCTTCTTACAGTTCTAACTAGAAAGCATCCACTTCTACTCATTACATTAATGACGGGGGCAACCATATTTCAATATTGATTTTCCCGACAACCCTGAATAATGTTGTCCTATTAATAACACACACATGAGAGAAGGCTAAACGCATCTTCTTTAGGATAACCGTTACAACGATTGCTACTGTCTATGGATCTGCAGCCCAATTACACTTTTTATTAACCCAACAGATCATTATACAAATAACTGTGCCTGCAGAAAAAAAAAAAAAAAAAAAAAAAAAACAAAAAAAAAAACACCAACACACAATTCACTTCACCTAACTGATTTTAAAAAATAACCTTCTACCTTCTTGCATGCTGGTTTTGGTTTTCGTGTATGTAGAATCACAGAATGGTTAGAGTTGGAAGGGACCTCAGAGATCATCCAGTTCCAACCCCCCTGCCCTGGGCAGGGACACCTCCCACCACACCAGGTTGCTCCAAGCCCCATCCAGCCTGGCCTTGAACCCCTCCAGGGATGGGGCAGCCACAGCTTCTCTGGGCAACCTCTTCCAGTGCCTCACCACCCTCACAGCAAAGAATTTCTTCCTGATATCCAATCTAGATCTCCCCTCTTCCAGTTTAAAACCATTATGTGTCTATGTAGATGCATTTCTGCTTACACTCACACAAACCAAGAAGCATAAGCACATCAACATAAGAGTATCTGAAATTCTGAGTTATTTTATAATGGAAAATTGGAATTGGAAAATAATTTGACAGGTCTCTGCTGACTTTTGGCACCCTGGTGTCACCAGCTGACGGCTTGTAAAGGCTCACAAAAAATAAAATAAAAATCCCAGTTAAATTATTTCCTCATTACCTGGGGTATGCACTGCTTTGATTCACTCCCCCTCAAAATGATTACACTTTGCACAAGCCCAGATGACGATGCTCCCCCAGAGCACGCTCTGATCTGCTTTGAAATGTTCACAGTCAACCTCATCCAAAAGTCTATGGACCACCTGTTCCCCACTGCAGAAGATGCTTAATGCCATTGTTCTTTTATGTTTAAATGTTCCACTAACCGAGCAGTTAAGAGGTACGTACAGGTTGACTGCAGGTCATTAACTAACGTGAACTGCGTTCGAGCTAACAGGAGATAAATTATTGAACTCCATGAAGATGACAATTACAGCTCCAACAGCTCTGTCCTTCCGTGAGGACAGATGGTACAGTTCTATCCTTTTAAACTATAAAAACTTCTAGACATTGTCACCTCTCAGGCTGCCATCTTTATGCATAAGAGCAAAAACCAGTACCCGAAATCCTCCACAGCTTTATTAAATAATGCAATCTTCCAAATACTGTCTTTTTAAATCTCTGAAAGACCTTTCTCAATGAATTTAAGGGCTTTTTTTCCCCCATTCATTCTGAGGCAGACTCGACCATTACATCAAAGAGATAGTTAACATGAAAATTAATACAGAAAAACTAATTTAAACAGGAAACCGGCAAAAAAAGCCGTACGTGGGAATGGATGACATTCCATTTGCTTCTTCTGAAAGGAGATGGGGAGACCTCAAATGAAAAAAAAGAGTATATACATTGAGTGCTTTATGGTCCTAGTAATCAACCTTTTGGTTTAATGCTCTGCCGAGAATCGGGAGTGCCAGACGCTCATTCAAACATCAGCTGCACTAAAAGAAAAATCTCCGCCACACAGGGCTAGAAACACTGATTTTGTTCCCACCGGAGTCAGCAGCACAAATTCCCAAGCCCAGCCCACAGCACACCACCCGGCCTGGTAGATTATTTTATTATTTTTTTATTATTATTACTCCTTTGTTGGGTTTTTTAGTATAATATCACTTTTTTGCTATTATTTACTTGGTTATTACTTCTTTTTTGAAGGATAGCACAGCGGTGGATGGACATTCACGGCTGTTCAGAAATAAGATGACTGCGATAGCTTTATAAATGTTAAAATAATAATTACAGGAGACAAAAAGTCTTCTATAGCACGTCTGACCTCACGCAGAAGCCAGAGCTCGGGGCTGAGTGGAGCACAGCGCCTGTCACTCCCACCGCAATTACCATCACTGCCAGGGTCCCATCAGCTTAACAGTCCGGGGAGGGTTGTGAGAAGCTGGGCTTTTGACACACGACCTCTGTCATTTATTGACCAACACTCAACAGGCCAGAAACTTTAATAAAAAAACCCTTCAGAAATTAGTGTTAGAGTCTTTGAAGTTCAAAGGAAAAAAAAAGAAAAAAAAAAGAAAAAGGAAGGGATAGAGGCAAACTGCACCCCTTGTAGACACATTCGGAAAAGTATATCGATGCTTTATGACATTTAAAAATATAAAAAATATAAAATATTACATAAAAATATGTATGAGTAGTATATGTATCAATATGCAGGTGTTACATATTTATATATATATATAAAAATATACATATATATGTAATAAGCTTTTTTTGGACAAAGTCTTAGAGATTTCCCCCTCCTCCTTTTTCTTTAAAATTGTTCTCTGGTTATTAAGGCATAAAAAAATGATTTACCTCTCCCTTCAAATTTCAGAACTTCTGAAAATATTAGGTCCTCGAATAGAAAAAAAGCACTGTTTTATTATGTTAGGCACAGCGCCACTCATAAACAGTAACTGCATCAGATGGATCAACTGTACAAACTTTTTCTGGTTCAGAAATAGGTATTAATCAGAAGAATTTATCTATTGTAATACTCACAGGATTCTAACAGACATCAATATTTAAAAAGTGGCTTAAAGACCATCAACACAACATAACTAAGACTCCCTTGATAGTGTAAGTAGAATTATCCCAGACCCCACTGTCCAGGTAAACTGCTTGTATTTGGAAGTGATGCCAGACCGAACCCCACCACAGCCTCTGGTCGTTATTTGAGGAACAGTTTGAACCTTCTCAGATTCAATTGGGTTTCTGTATTTTTTTTCTTAAAAATATTTTCATTTGCAGCCAAAGTTATTTTTGGAAGCTTCGTGAAACTGTAAAATGGGCAAAAAACTTCTACAAAGGACAAATAACAATAACTAGGAATGGCCAAGTAGTATCCTGCTCATCTGCAATATTCTATTCAAATCAAATATTTGATTTGTTTTGGGATTATTTGCTCTTTTTTTAGTAATAAGTAGCCTAAAATTTAGTCTCAGGAACAGGTAAAGTCAATCTTTTCTTTAAGAGTTTCACAACGAATATTCAGCAGTTTTCTGACACTTGTCATACCAGACAACACTGTGGGTATCTTAAGGTTATTGAGATTTCTATCATACTGATGCCTTTTCTACAAGTTACTTTGACACAGGTCAGTTCTTTGAATTCCCTTTGACACAAAGCAATTAAAAATGTTTACCTCGATCCATAGCAAGCTCTTTATCATTCAAGAGCAGAACAGAGCAGGGTTTGTACGTAACGGTACATTTGCAGCACTCAACCAGGTGAGATCTGAAGTCTGAGAGGTGGCGTGAATTTTATATTACCAGAAATCTTCCATTATTTTATTTGTCACTTTCTCTATTTTAGCCCCTTGACTTCAGCAAATAATATCAATTACTTGATAAGGAGGTGCTTAAATTATGTTCCATAACCATTTCTGTGGGGCTGTATCTAGAACGTCTGTATCAAGAACACAACCCACTCCACCTGTTAGGATATAAGCTGACAGGAAAGCTATTTCTGTGGGAAGGGAGGTCATGGTGATGGTCACGGTCTTCATCCTGAAAAGCAGCACAAGTATTGGCAAATACGATTGTCCTTCAGTTTGAAGAGAAGCACTAGATTAGTAACACCTCTAACAGAAGACCAGACAGCCCATGCAAAGCCCTGGACTAGATTGCCATACCTTGAGGAAAGCAGAGCAAGAGATTCCGGCTATAGATCCCAAGGTTGATCTTACTAGGAATCACAGAGTCATAGAATGGTTAGAGTTGGAAGGGACCTCAAAGATCATCCAGTTCCAACCCCCCTGCCCTGGGCAGGGACACCTCCCACCACACCAGGTTGCTCCAAGCCCCATCCAGCCTGGCCTTGAACCCCTCCAGGGATGGGGCAGCCACAGCTTCTCTGGGCAACCTCTTCCAGTGCCTCACCACCCTCACAGCAAAGAAGTTCTTCCTAATATCTCATGTAAATTTCCCCTCTTCCAGTTTAAAACCCCTCCCCCTTGTCCTATCACCACTCTTCCTGACCAAGAGTCCCTCTCCAGGTCTCCTGGAGCTCCCTTCAGATCCTGGAAGGCTGCTCTAAGGTCTCCCCGGAGCCTTCTCTTTTCCAGGCTGAACAGCTCCAGCTCCCTCAGCCTGTCCTCATAGCAGAGGTGCTCCAACCCTAGTATATTGCTCAGGAAAGAGAGCAAGGAGACAGAATCAGGCAGTGATTCAACTTCTAACCTTACACTTCCTTTCCCTTCAGCCTCCAAACCATGGCTGATCAACAAACAGAACACACCTTCTAACATACAGTCAAATTTGGTTTCAGAATTCAAAGAACGACCCACATTAAGTCTGGTTTTGAGACAGAACCTCCTAACTGATATGTATCATCCCAAAACCATATAGACAATCACCAGTCTTAATTCCTTGTTTCTAAACAAACCTATGCCGGCTATACGTATTTACAGCTTTTATCATGTTTTTTTTTTTCCTTTTCTTGAGAGTTCAAACAATTATCCAGAGTTCAAACATTCTGCAGATGCAGAGATAAATTAGCACAAACTACTGGGACCAAGAGAGAATCACAATTCAGCAAAATAAGGAGGGCTGTAGGAAGCAATGAGAAAAACGTTCCAATCTTCCCATTTATTGCATTAACTTTCACATTAGTTTGCTCAGCCCTTAGACAATCACTTCTTTGCCTAAGACTACCAGCCTGTCCCGTATTAGAAACTCTATTTTTAATATCCCACTATAGATGACGTGACAAGGAAGTATGTAAAACGGTATGGAATTGGGTATCACACAACCTTCACAAACCCCACTCAAGGTGTACTGAACACTGAGCAGGAGAACAGTTGCGCTGACAATCACGAGGATTACCATGCTCAAAATTAGGCACTGCTTAAGAGCTTTTCTCATTGAAGGCAAATGCAAGTTAATATCATCACCAATAAGCACCCACAGACTCCTGCTTCCCTCCTGATACGAGGCTTTATTCAACAAAATTCAATAAAATTGCCGCAATTTCGTGGAGTTTTCACATGTTTAAAACTGGATTAGTGTCACCAGGGGAAAAAAATTCACAAGGCAAGTATCTACACAGATCTATGATTCAGGAATATTCAGCATAACACTACTTTAGAAACCTGCTCCTCTAACTGTGAGCATACCTACCACTGCACAAGCAAATAACTTGTTCAATAAAACACCCTTTTAAGCAGATCCACAAAGCTTTTCATGTAGTTGGTCAAAGGGGTGTAGCTCAGAAGTCACTGGTTAACGCATGCTCTATTTTCTCAGACATTCTTTAATGTGAAACCATAAAGGAGTTGTTCAACCTTATTCCTGGTTAAGCAGGTCATCGCGCTCCTAAATGGTCTGTGAAAATCATTCCGAATCCAAACGCGTCAAGAATACTTCATTTAGGCAAAAAGTTGAGCTGCCTGAGATGAGATAAGTTTGATGAAATAACCAACACAGGTAACGGCAATGGTATTTCACTCAGTGGCATGAATTTGTTTCCTTGACCTTCTCAACCCAGGGTATTTCCCATAAGTGAGAACCACGCTGCATCCTGGTTTTCACACTTTGTATTCTTCCATAAGTTTCTGAGGCAAGTTGCAGGCTAAAAGTCCAACTCTGGTAAAGGCTAAGACAATTAAAATCATAGAATGATTAGAGTTGGAAGAATCCCTAGAGATCATCAAGCTCCAACCCCCTGCCATGGGCAGAGACACCTCCAGGGATGGGGCAGCCACAACTTCTGCACGCAGCCTGTGCCGGCGTCTCACCACGCTCACCAAAAAGGATTTCTTCCTAATATCTAATCTAAATCTCCCCTCTTTCAGTTTAAAACCGTTACCCCTTGTCCTATCGCTCCACTCCCCGAGACCAAGAGTCCCTTCTCCGTCTTTCCCGTAGAACCCTCAAGGTACTGGAAGGGGCTCTAAGGTCTCCCTGGAGCCTCCTTTTCTCCAGGCTGAACAGCCCCAACTCATTCAGTTGATCCCCATGGGAGGACCGTGAAGCCCATCTTCCTCGATTCTGCCCCGAACACCAGAGACAGCATTCACACCCGCTGTGCAAGTACCGGCTCACAAGCTGAAGAAAGCCCTTGCAGAGCTCAGATAGCTTGACGGCTACATGCAAAAATATTCCTAAATTCCTCTCTTCAGACGACCAGGAACATGCCAGCTCAGTGGCAACACGGAATTTGACCACAGAAACCCGTTCCCCTGTGATTTCAACCACGCTACTTGTAAACACACAGCCAAGCCGATGAAGATCCCGATTATCTAAACTTCTTTTCTGGTGTTAAATCCAGAACAACTCCATTTCAGGACAGACACACAGTTAGAGGAGGAACGTTGCCATCCATGAAGATCTTCCAGAGCCCCCTTTTTCAGCAGAGGAAACCTCTCAGCTCAGCTCCTCTCCACTTTTTGTCAGGAGTGACAAATACAGACCTGTATTACTGGTAACCATCAAGGGGAAAACACCTGCAAAAACATTGACCTGTTACAGGAAGGGCAAAATGATTTGTTCCCGTAACCGAACTAGTCTCCATTCTACTTCCCAGCACCTTCAAGTAATGCAGAGCACATTTTTTTCTCTCTCTCCCCGTAAGAATGATGGATGTGTCATGCGGTAAGAACCGTTTTCTACTGTTCTAGCTGAGGGGTTGGTGTTTTTCTAACCTCACACAACACTTTGCCTGGAAGAGATGGATAAATATTTGACGTGGCATCGTTCCCAATGCTCCCCACAACAGAAAACTTTTTTAAAAATTTAAATGTTTTGTTTTCCTGTGTAATAATTAATGATGAAGGGTTGGGGTTTGTTGTTTGTTTGGGTTTTGTTTTTTTTCTTTTCTTTCTTTCTTATTCATTGTAATTACAAAACAAATTTCATGATTTCACACACACATAAAAATCCTCTGACATTATTTTACTGGTTCTGGCAGCTAGGATTTGAATAAGAACAGGATCACAGCTAATTAAGTCAGCACTAAAACCCTCATATAATCTTTCTGAATACCCAGAAACTTCCATATGGAGTCAAAATAAATCATTTTTATGATTGCTTTCTGACACAGTTGGGAGGAATATAAAAGAAGACACAAGCTAAAAAGAAAATGTGAGAATTATGAAAATATATCCAACGTATGATGCGAGACCAGGAGGTGCAGAAGCCAGCAAGAGATGAATGTGGTATAAAAAAACCCACCTTTGGCTTTAGCAGTGGCAAAGCTGGTGCAGTGTATTTGAAGACACTGAGAGGTACCGAAATAAGCATTTATTAAGCACTGCAACATGCCACAGTGGGCTAAACTTAAGACCAAAGGTTTCTAGGTGATGGGGTATTTTTTTCTTTATCAATCCATTAGGTAACATACCAAGAAATGAAAGTGTTTAAGTGAAAAAAGCATTTTTTTTTTAAAAACAAATAATTCCACTGCAGCTCAGTATTAACACACTTCCCTGTAGAAGGACAGAAGCAGCCTCAGTTTAACAGTCTATTTCACCTTGCCATAGAGACGTTTAGGATCACCCAGGATCATACGGGTGCTCATTGTGTACCCCGGGGCGACAGCCAGCACCAGAAGTCTCTCTCATCAACACATCAGAGATCAAACAACATTCCACCAAGTCTCTGGCAACCATTGTACCATAACTAATTCACTCATCCTTCCATAATATTTACAAACAAGTATCCTCACCAGTTCCCACTGGCCAAATTTGGTCCCACCCTTGCTGATTTGCATGAGAATTTAGTCCCAATACTAACAAATCCCTCAATTTAAATGTTAAACTTCCTGCATCACAAGGACAATAAGACAGCACTAAATCTCTGAAGTTTGACAAGTGATCTCACTTCCCACCACCATCCTAGATTCCATTCTTCCTTATTTAAAAGAAATTCTGTCCTGTGAGGGTGGTGAGGCACTGGAACAGGCTGCCCAGAGAAGTTGATGCCCCATCGCACTAAGACAGGCTGGATGGGGCTTGGAGCAACCTGGTGTGGTGGGAGGCGTCCCTGCCCAGGGCAGGGGGGTTGGAACTGGATGATCTTTAAGGTCCCTTCCAACCCAAGCTGTTCTATCATTATTGCACAATTGCTTTTCATAGAAAGTTCCTGTTGGTCATCAAAATCTGATAAAATAAAAAAAAAAAAAAAAAA
>VZRU01004989.1:227-17384 GCA_013398155.1 Pedionomus torquatus | reverse complement strand
TTATTATTATTATTAACAGTACCGCCAAAGCAGCAGAGTCCTCCCATAGCACACCCTTGGAGTTTCAACAACTCTCGCATCAAGATAATGTTGTTTGTGTAAGAAGCTACATTCGTAAATAAATCCATCCTGGGGGCTGCAGGAATCCATACCGGAATGAGAAATAAAACCTAACCCGGGGCATCTAGATCACACACCTCAACTGCAACAAAATTTCATCCATAACTTCAGCCGAGAAGTTTTGTTTGCGTTTCTCTAACCTCTGGCAGGTTTTGAAGAATCAGGCTTAGCTTCAGTGCCAGCACTTCTCCTCAACCAGCTGCAATTCATCATATCATAATCCCGTCTTCAGTTGCTCAATCCATCCTTTCCGGGATACATTTCCTTGCGTTAAGCCAGCTAGTGGCCCGTAGCTCCCCATTCTTTCAAGACCCTCTCACAACTTGCTCTTTTAATACTCATGATGGGATTGACTTATTTTTTTCCTACGCACAGCAAATTAAATAAATCGATTCCATCGCTCCCAAAATTTTAAAAATCCAAATACAGACATTACCTAAAATGCATGTTATAACCACACAGACACGTTATACTGTAAGTTTGCCAAGTTCTGTTTTGCAATCACTGAAGTGGAGGGGGGAAAAGTGTTGAATTAGATGTAAAAAAAAAATACATGTATATCTATAAAACTTTATGTTCTCCTAGAGTGAGTAATTTTATGTCACATTTTAACACAGGATGCACAAACTTTCATAGTTAAGTTAAACAGCTCTGAAAATAACATTTTTCCTGATGAAGATACTGAAACATCGCAGGTGCAACAGCATATAGGGCCTGTCTAGAAATCCTTATAGCTGGTTTGTGTGGATCACAGCTAATACTACCATACACTAATATAAATCATATCCTACATTAATTATATATTATCAACATATGCTACACAGTTATGTAAGAATGAACGTAGGAAAATAATAGACTGAGATTTATAAGGAAATGGAAAGAACTCCGAATTTCCACTTGGACTCCAGCCTTCTTCATTTGATCTCTATGTTCCTGCTCTTCTGCTCACAAGCAGGGCGCTCTGATTTCAAATTCTTGCAGTGTCCGAGTAGAACACAACAGACATGATGCAGCAAATAAGAAATACTGATGCAAGTAATACGTACAACTGAAATATCCAGCAGAAAGTTTCAGGTTTCCAAGTCAATCTTTCTGTTTTCATTAATTACATTTTACAGGGAAACTGTTTCAAAACAAAAAGCAGGTTTCAGACTTCTGTATCTATTCAAAAGTCTACTTCAGAATTATGTATCTATTGATTTTCATATAATATTCAGGAAAATGCTTGGTATAGCTGGTGTGCTTGTGGGACCGTGCATGAGGGCATACCTACATCCAAAAAATGCCTTTAACTCCAGATTTAAAAATAATAATAATAATAATAAAAATCCACTTATCTAACAGAAAATTTTATACTATTCCATGAAGCAGATACTACACACATCCCTAGCAAACTAATCCATATACCGAGAGGCCAAGGTAATGCAACTGCTTCACTGGAGAACCCACACTGCTACACCATCTGCTACAGGCAGATGCTCAACCACAGCATCACTCAGTGCCTTGACACAGTAGAGATACCAAGCAAGGGAACCTCATTCTGCAATTTCTTCTGTATATTTAATGAAGAATTCAATAATGGACCTTTAATTCTATTTATAATCAACGTTACATTGTCTATATAGATATAACTCAGCCTGGATATTTCAGCCTGAAGAAGAGGAGGCTCCGGGGAGACCTAATCGCAGCCTTTCAGTACCTGAAGGGGGCTACAGGAAGGCTGGGGAGGGGCTGTTCACAAAGGGCTGCTGCGATAGGACGAGGGGCAATGGACTTAAGTTGGAGAAAGGTAGATTTAAGTTGAATATTAGAAAAAAATTCTTTACTCTGAGGGTTGTTGAGCACTGGAGCAGGTTGCCCAGGGAGGTGGTTGAGGCCCCTTCCCTGGAGATATTCAAGGCGAGGCTTGATGAAGCCCTGGACAACCTGGTCTAGTTGGGGGTGTCCCTGTGACTGCGGGGAGGTGGGACTAGATGACCTTTGGAGGTCCCTTACAGCCTGGAGGATTCTATGATTCTAACTCAACTCTGAGTATTTCACTTCCATAAACACAAAAATCCTGACTTGCTGTATTTTCAGACTTGCAGACATGGTGCTGAGGGACGTGGTTTATTGATGTTTTTTGGCAGTGTTAGGTTGATGGGGTGACTTGATGACCTGAAAGGTCCCTTCCAACCAAGACAATTCTACAATTCCGTGAAAGCAACAGCGTGACGAGATGAAAGCAGTGCACAGAGTGCACCTCACATCTCCATAGAGTGGCACCTTCCACTTACTTGCATTTGTGTATCGAAACCCAACGCTTTTTCTGGTTTTATTCCAGAGAAGTTGGTTGTCTTCTGCAATACACTTTGACCATCTTGATACTTTTTCTGATTTTATTCCAGACAAGTTTTGTCTTCTGCAATACGCTTTGACCATCTTTAATAACATCCTTCGGCAGTGGAATCCCACCCTTGTCTATCTAAGGAAATATTGTGCCCCGAAGACCCCAAAGCCTGCGGCTGGAGAGAATTAGAGCTCACTGACGCCGCCAGGATCAGCGAGATGGCGAGTAGCAGACAGTTCATTTTACAAAAACTTAATGGAGTGTATGGCCCTGGCTGTTTAATGCAAGCACTGTCAAGGTGCCTGAGCAAAAAGTCTCAACTGTCACCGCTGACAAGCTGAGCGGAATTATTTGTCACACCAGACTAGATAAGAGACCAGCAGAGTGGTGCACGGTGAGATCCCCCATACGTCTCCGGGCTGCAGCCTCAGACAGCAGGCACACGGTTTCCTCCAACACACTGGCAGTATAACATCATCTTGCTGCAAGGCAATAGGGTTAAAGCGTTATTCTTTCGTCTTCGTATCTTAACTACATTATCCTCCTCTTTACTCAACGTTTTACATCCTCTAATTAAGTCATCTCTGACTTCCCCTTCGTATTTTTTGGAAAAAGACAGCACGCAAAGCCCTGAATACTCTCCAGGTCATTAGCTAGGGTAATGCATGTCATCAATATGTCAAATTATACCAGCTAAAGAACCAACCTGATGTATACATTCTATAACACAAAAGCTTTCATCTGGGTATTTCTTCTAACTCTGTCACAAACCCCACATAGTTCATTAGCTTTTAGCACATGCGTACTCATTAACAAAGACCTCCAAAAATACTCATTTTTTCCCTGCTGGTGCTTACACACCAAAGCTCTCATTATCCAGAGCACTGGATGGACACAGTCTGCTTGTTCAGGACATGGACCATCCTTCCACACACACAAACACAGCCTTAAAATTTTACTACTCCTCACAACAGAAGAGAAATTAATGTTTTTCATTCATCAGCACTTACCCTGCAAAACCACATTACCATTGAATAACTGTAACCAGAAAGGTACACGTTGTCCTATAAACTCGCCAATTACCTTAAACTCAAATAAAAAAATTGTTCAAAATCATCAGTCAAGAACCATGAAACAAAACTGCACTGGACAGAAGCCAGGCAGTTCTATCTGATGCGCAGGTGTTGATCCAGTCCTAACAGCTATTATGCAACTTAAAATAAATTTATTTCATTTATAACTCTACTATCACATTGCCCTACTACATATAAACTTCCAGAATGTCATTTTCTGTCCCTGCTGCACCTCATCCAATCTGATATGTGAGTTATTTTGGACAAACGTCTTCTCATGGAAGGATTCTTGGCAATAAAGCAGAGGAGAAATTAGGTCTTCCTGATGTTAACATAACAAATACAAGCAGTATCTCTGCCCAATTGATTCACCTCCAGAAATCTGGGTTTGTTTCAAGAATACAAGGCAAACTTAGGTGGTTCTATATTCTCTTTGTGCTTCTGAGCACATCCTCCACCTGGTGCACTGAGAAAATAAGCTACAGGTGATGGCATTTCTCTACTGTTAACCTAGCACCTTGTAAAAACAGGGACCAAAACTGGTCTAAATCAAGTATTGTAGATTTTCCTGTAATACCTACAAGTATTTAAGCCTTTATTAAGAAAGAATACACCGCCAATTAGTGTTTTTCAGAATTTATCTAAGTAGGCTACAGATCTATAATCATTTAGGATAATTGCAATCAATTCATTGTCTGACAGGGAGGACAACCAAGAACCCAGAAATGTTACTAGGTTAGAATATTTCTTCTTTTTAATGTTTTGAACATATTGACTATATAGCTGAAAATTAGGAAGCTACACCCATCTGAACTGTATTGAAGATAACTATGTTTGAGAAAATAGTTTTAGTAGGAGGATGAAGACCACTTAAACTGTTCTCCTTCTCGGATGAGTTATCTTCAGACAGTACACTACCAAGGGTTTGTGCTCATTATGTCATGCCAAAATTATTCTTTATGAATGGTCTGTAAAATTATTTAGACCAGATACTGTCCAACCCCAACATATGCATGATTTTCTGCATGCAACGTTAATGAGTAACCGAAGTGTCATTCAAAGAAGGGTTGATGCTTAGTCTGAAAGTAAGCACCAGTAAAGAACATATTTTAAATATCTTTCTGAATCCATTCTTACCTTATTAACGCTGGCCCCCATTAACACATGCAGATACGCAAAGTGAAGATGTACACAAATTGCAAAAGTATTCAAAAGACTGGAGGAGGAGAGCTCAGCAAAAGAAACACAACAGCCTAAGTTTGAAGTGCCAAATCTCCTTCTTCTAGTCAACCAAAAAACCCTATTTCCCTTCATACAGACTTACTCTCAAGTTTTAAGAAAAGACTCTTAAGGAAGAATGAAGCAATAGCAAGAAATGAAAATGATAATACAGAGTGAGTCAACTTATAAAGGGGTTGTCAGACAAGGATGAGAAGAGACTAAGTGACAGAAAATAAGCAGATAGAGGCAGGGCGACTTATGTTGTACAAATGCCATTTTGCCTCTTGCTTTCCATCCAGAGCCCACTCCTAAACCCTCAGGTGGCACCCAGCAGTTCCACTGCTTAGGCACAGCCCTTCCATCTGAAAAATGCCATGAGACGCGACACGAGTACTTTGCCACACTATTTCCTAGACAATAAAATTGTCCCAGTATCCCAAAGGCAGTTATTTCCCAGGCCAGTTTATAAGGGAAAAAAAAATAAAATTATGATACACATTTCCTGAAACTTTCTTCCTCACAAAAGCACTAGAAGCTACAATTATCGAAGTGTTCGCAAGAAAGGAAAAAGGCCAAATGAATACAACTTAGCTAAAAGCATCGTTATCTAGTCTTCTATTTGACATTTATTAAATTTAGAAGCTTGTGATTGCTACAATTAAAACTACAGCACGTCACCTCACCTTCCAAAGACCTTCCCGGCTCCCAAATAGCCGACAGATATTCCAATATTATGGAATTCCTATATTATATTATGGCTGTGGGAGAGT
The DNA here is from genome assembly GCA_013398155.1 of Pedionomus torquatus. Lineage (NCBI taxonomy): Eukaryota > Metazoa > Chordata > Aves > Charadriiformes > Pedionomidae > Pedionomus > Pedionomus torquatus. Next base: position 11,871 of record VZRU01004989.1, on the reverse strand, counting down.
AGCCAAGTTTTCACTTTGTCTACCGTAAGGAATCTACGTGTTACAGACATGAGACCTGACAAAATCACTACTACCTATTACTCTCCTACAAACAGCTCCACGTGTATCCATCAACCAGGCCAACTGCCACAGCTCTGCCACAACCAGCTCCTTCCTTATGGAAGGGCCAAGAGAGATGCCCCAGAAAACAAGCTTCTTTTTTTTTTTTGGTCAGAAAACAAGCTTTTACATTTTTGACAAAAAAAAAAAAAAAACCACAACTGTATTGTGGATACCGAAGTGAAGCCTAATGCTACAGGGATATTGTGCAAAGTTGGGGCATCACAAAATTAGTGTTGTGAGTTAACGGAATGGAGGCAGGGGGCAAGAGGAGATAAAATTAATCATAACAAAAATTAGAATGAAAAGAAGAAAGAGGTACACACAGTAGAGGTAGAAGCTTGCTCGTTCACGTCACTGAAAGTTCTTAACAAGCGAGCGGCGAATCTACGTAATGGGTGCTCAAAGGACCTAAAAAAGGTAGCACACACAGCATTAAATTTCATTAACTCAGACTTCCAAAAAAAGCTCCGTCACGATACAAGCAGCAATACAAGTTTCTGAAGGCACTTACTCAGCCATACAATGAGAACAGAGAGGGACAACCATAAAACCAGATGCAAATATTTCCAAAGTGTGTCCTTACGATGCCAGTTTTGGAAAAGACCTATGCTTAAGTTTTGCTCGCTAATTAGTAAACTCTTCCCTACCAATTTAGCCAATCAGTTAACAACGTAATACCACACTTCCTGAGAAGGTATCATTAACTCAATCTCACAGACCAAAAAAAACCCAAGAAGTTTCCAACATCCTAATTACACTGAAATGCGTAACATCAAATGGGCAAAGACAATCACGTAATTCAACAGAAAATTAGGAAGGTTAAACCATTGACAGTCAAAGCCAAAGTAACAAAATAAGCACAAACTTACAAATGAAAAGACATCATTTCTACTTCTAAATCTAAACACAAACTTAAGATTTTTGCCTTGTACAAAAATCAGAAGGCCAAAGAAGACTGCTTTATTAGGAAATAAGCTCTGCCGAGAATAAATGCACATTTATGAACTTTCTGGTCCATCCACTCTTCTCTTAATACAGGGTTTAGTAGTTTTTCTGTAGTTTTTTCTGTTACAGATAAGGCCTGAAACCTTAGAGCAGTTTTGTCTAGTTTTAAAGCTTTCAGATGCTTGCTTATGTTGAAGAACTGACCATCTCGGAGCAGAACAGAAGCCAAGGCCACCAAACTCACCAGAACCAGACATGAGGCCTGGATGAGCTCCAGGGACGATCTCAGCTTGTGGAAGACACCAGAGGTGAGAAGTTTACGGTGAGGAAGACTACCAACTTCATCCCCAAGACCCCTAAGGACCACTACCAAGAAGCACGGCGCAGATGCAGAGGGGCGGAGAACGAATTTTAAGACTAAGCAGAGATAGCTACTGAATATGTGTAGGCATATTATGTAATATTTACATGAAAATGTAATATTTAGGGCAACGTACCTCCTTTATAACCCTCCAAGGTTGTGAAGCTGCTGTTCTGCACATCACCCTTTTCCTCCAAAGCTTCAGAGTGAGGACTTGAAGGCACCTATTGAGAACCACTGAGTGAGTCTGCACCAAGATTTCATGAACTCTGTTTGTTGGCACAAGTGAAGTGTGACACGGTGGCTGCATCCTAAACACAGTGGGACCAACATGTCCAGTTGTGGTAATTCACCTAAAGGGCACCTCAGCATAGCTTCACTTCGACATGTGAAGAAACAAGGTTTAAACGTTAATAGCTTCTAATAGCTCCACGATTCATACAGAGAAAGGAGAGCATCTCACCTTAAGAGTCATTATCCCACACCAGGACATACACAAGGCTTTGCTGGTTGCTTTGGAGTCACAAATGAGCAAAGCTCCTTTGACCAGGAGATAACATCAAATTGCAGGGGCAAGGCCATTTACATGGCTGCATTACCCCATCCGAAAGATCCTGCCTCTGCTCAGCTGGAGACACANAAGAACTGACCATCTCGGAGCAGAACAGAAGCCAAGGCCACCAAACTCACCAAACTCACCAGAACTGACCATCTCGGAGCAGAACAGAAGCCAAGGCCACCAAACTCACCTCTTCTCTCAAAAGAGAAGCCCAGAGCAAGTTTCTTTTCCTTGTCCCTTGTCTGGCAGCCGGTGAAGGCCAAAAGACAGTCTCCAGGCAAACTGCACTAGGAAAAAATAGCCAAGCAGAACGGATCACCTGGAATCACTCCTCGCTCTCCCACATCCGTCCCATCCTAAATCTCACAAATTCATCATTACTAGAGCTTTGGAAGATGAAAGAAAGGAGTAAGTAGAATGGCTTACCTGGAAAATGAGAAAGCAATAACTAAAGCGGATCATTTCTTCCCCTTTCCAATTTCCTAGCTATTTCTGAGTTTTAATCAGCCATCTCCTTCCCTAAAACCTGCCATGCAACGAAAAGGCATACCCCAGAAGAGAATTTTTAATACCGGCTCCTTGTGGGACCAAACTGATACATTTTAGCCCATTTCTTTTTAATAAATGCAATGATTTTAATCAAATTTGTTCAGAGGACAGAAGATTAGTTAAAGAGGAGAAGTAAATGAAAGATTAAATTAAGGTATCATTGGGAATTAAAAATGTAATTTTACGTTATTATCAGCGGTATATTATGAGTAAAGAATACGCAATTAATATGCAGCACAATATGAACAGCATTTGAGAAAAATGAATTTGATATGTAGGACAGAAAGGTCACGAATTCTTCAACCCGACTCAATTTGCTTTACTCTGTTCAATTTTCTCGTGGGCATCTGTTTAAATATTTCCAGGTATGGGAAAAAGTCACTGCTAAATTCTGACATATTTTAAGGTGATTACAGTTCATGACAGGCAACCCAGGATATTTCCTATACAAATGACGGCTCTAGTCCGGCAGGCTTGGTTTAGTTGGAGCCAGAGAGGTGATTCCCACGTAAGGAAGCTACAGGGGAAAGCAGCAGGCCAAAGTCCAAAGAATAAGTCAAACAGCAGAATTGTGCCATTAAGCCTAAAAGTTAAGATATTCTTAAAGCTTCATCTAAACTCCCAGCTTCTCTAAGGTTAAAATGTAGGATTCAGAAACACTAACCAGGGACAAACAGGCCTTTTCTTCAGCCACTCACTGCTCTGTTGATGGGAGAAGATCCAAGTAACGTCCTAGCAGACTAGTAGGACATTTCACCCCTAAGCGTTGACAAGAGGAATAGGAAAACTACCCACAAAATAAGACAAATATGCCGGATATTAAAGCATATTGTATTTATAAGCACATTGATTTAAAAGCATTTCCATTTATACTCACTTGCAATGCTTTTTTTCAGAACTGAGGCAATCCAGGCATTGCCATTTGGGTAACTTCAGCAATTTTGGTGTAACACTATTAGGGCTAAGGATTTAATCACGGACTTTCTGAGCACTACGAATTTTTCTTACCTCACCAAATTACACCCGAGGATTGCTGCGTAGGTTTTGAATTCAGAGGTACCTGAAAACTCTCCAGAAAACAAACAGCCAATACAAAGGTTTCTTTTATCGCCACTTGACTCCGCTCAGGTGCAACAGAGCATAAAACAAACCCAGTCCAGGTGTGTGCACAGGTATGAGCACGTTCAGGCTTCATGGTACGTGTCTGGGATCCCTCTTTTTCAAGCTCCTTGACCTCCCCTCTCCTGTCCCATCCCTTTTCCTCTTCCCCAGGCAACCAGATTCTTCAAGCGCGCTGGAGCTCAAAGAAAAGCCATAGGCGTTGAATTCCTGGCTTGTGCATTAAATATATATGAAAGGAGAGAGACAGTCCATTAGTTTTGCAAATCCAGTTGTAATTACAACAGCCAATTCCATATTATGTGTTAAAGTTTGAGAAGAATTTTTTTTGTTGCTGTTGTTTGAAAAGATAAATCGATGTTCCTTTGAAGCTTACATGAAACCAGCAATTTTTTCATCAGTTTCCTAAAGCCATTCATTTTATCCCTCCCGTCTAATTGCAGAGTTTCACAATTATCTGCTTATTCCAACCCGTGTAATCTACTGACATCTCGTTCCTAATAAATGCCATTTCACGCTTCTTCTAATGTGTTCAGCTGAGTGTTCCGTTCTGACACACGGCATTTACCGAGGGCAACTGCCATCACCCAGACTGACCTTCCCCATCGCAGGTGCCCAAGAATTTAACTCAGAAAGTGCTGCAGAGCCCGCGAGAGTCTAGCTGAGCTCGACCACATCTTTCAGAGTGACACACCGCCTTGATTTAAATACCTAAACTGGCAGCAACCCCATCGTTTGGGCGGTCTTTTGAATTTATCTACAGCCGTGACCCTCAGACTGACAAAACCAGCAGACCAATTTCTTCCACACGTTTAGCCCATCAGACAAATTTACAACTTGATTCCTAAGGTTCAAGCATTTGATAAATTTCCAAAGACAAATACTACTTCCCAACAATTCTAAGACCCAAATTTTCCTTTTATGCTATAGGAAACACAGCGAGATGCTTACAGCTATCAAAGCCAGCCCTGTAAAGCCAGCCAACTTATCCAGAAATAAATAACTGGCAGCAAAAGCAGTATCAATAATCACTGGACACCAAGGATGGACTGGGAGAGCTCTCCTCACAGTATTGATCCAGCTCAGAGATCAGTAATTCTGTGTTTAAGCTTGGCTGGTTACAACACTGCATCTCGTGCCTCCAACTTCTGAACACAGGTATCAAAGAAAATGCAGTTTCAAGTCCCATAAAGAGCTTTCATGAAGGGAGGGTTTTGTGAAGCTCTTATTTCAGGGGTCAACTCTAATATACACTTAAATACATCTTTTTTTTTTTTCTTTTAGAAAAAAAAAGGTAAGCATCCTCTTTGTAAAACTCCGAGTGCATGAATTTGGTTTTAAGTTACAAAAAGCAGTTGCCTGTTCTGAAATGAAACTAGAGACACCACCCTTGTGTCGTGCCAAGATCTATCAGCACTTGGCAACGAGGACTGGACCGTGGTGACACTGACCTCAGAATTACTGACGTGGTTCTGATCATTAAGTTCCAAGCACAGTAGTATCTGTCAATCATCTGTTTCTCCTGAAGAGGTCCCCTCCCACCATCTCTCTCGTTTGGGACGGTTACTGAGCAGGACACTAACCAAGCATCCTCTGAGAAGCTGCCACGTTTCTCTATCTGTTCTGGTCTTGCTCCTGAAATCACCTACCCAAGCACAAGAGTGAGAAACCAAGGTAAGACTTAAATTATATTCTCAGAAAGCCTTTCCTGGATGAGGACCGACAGGAAGCCTTCCACAAGCAGACAACAGAATTCACCTGAAAAAACAGCCTTTATTTCACCATTGCCAGCCTGATGTCTTCTGCCAAAACAAAAAAAGTCTCCTCTTTATGCTATAGGCATAAACATGTTTACATATAATACCTCTGCTTTGCATCTTTAGTATTTTAATGCATTCTCAGTTAAATTATACCGTACTCCTACACAGAAAAAAAGAAATTATTCTGGTGTTTTGGGGTTTTTTTTATTTATTTAAAAAAAAAGAGGTGCACTAAAGCGAGGAGGAAATTAGACTGCTCTGAAAATTTTGAATGTAAATTCAAAGTCATAAAACTTTTATTTTTCCAAGCATTTAGTTATAATTTGCCTTTACCTTATCCCTCACTTAATTATCGCAATTACTTTACACGAGCATGTTTTAAGAGAGGAAAAAAAAAAAGCAGCACAGTAAAATGGCAAGTAAAAGGCAGCAAGGTATTTTCAGTGATTAAGCCTTGCCTTTGAAATTCATATTCGCCTATGATTTGGTAACTTAAGAGCAGCAAGGGGAAGATCTGCAGATTAAGAATATTTTTCTAGGTGAAGGCTACTTTAACAAACAATAGATATCTTTTGAGATATTCTCTTAGTCCTTGCCTTTTTTCATTCTAGACTCCTGTAGGGAGCTATAAAGTAGCGCAGTCTGTTTAACTGATTAGACAGAGATACCTGCTTACTCAGCCTAAACAGAGTTTTAAACTTTTGCTTAATCCAGTTAAGCAAAGTTCTTCAGCCTGAAAACCTGTCAGATAAAAAACGGTGAATATATTATGGTTTGAGAATAAACCCATACGTGGAGCCTATTTATTCTGAACTACTGACAATACTATTAATTGGTGTTACATTCACAGTAGAGGTGTGCTATCAGAATGCAAAACAAGCAGAGATTATTCAGAATGGAGGACAGGCAGTGATTTTGAAATGTTAATTAGAAACACAAGGGATATGAGAGAGTAAAAGGAAAAAAAAAATAAAAATTAAAAAAAAATGTGCTGATTGTGAGAAAAAGAGAAATCTTTTAGAGTAAAGCATCCAGAATAACATTTCCAGTAAAAACAGAAACATGACATTTGCAGAATAAAGTGTGAGGACCCACAGTGCCTACAGAAAGCCCTGGTCTGTGCACTGAATACAAAGCCCTATGTCTACAGCGCAGCATCTATAGATCACCAAGTTCACCCACAGGACATCTGTGTCTCCCAAAGAAATCAGGAGCTTCGTCATTGCACCGGGTGGCCCTAGAAAGCAGCACCAAATAAAACAACAGCTTTGTCAGGACAAATTGTGCAACTCTCTATTCTGAGTTCGAGAGAACCCACCGGGAACACTGTGTCCAGCTCTGGAGCCCTCAACAGAGAAAGGACACGGAATAAGTCCAAGGGAGGGCCACCAAAATGATCAGAGGGCTGGAGCACCTCTCATATGAGGACAGGCTGAGAGAGCTGGGGTTGTTCAGCCTGGAGAAGAGAAGGCTCCAGGGAGACCTTAGAGCAGCCTGCCAGGATCTGAAGGGAGCTCCAGGAGAGCAGGAGAGGGACTCTTGGTCAGGAAGTGCAGTGACAGGACATGGGGGAATGGTTTTAAACTGGAAGAGGGGAGATTTAGATTGGATATCAGGAAGAAATTCTTTGCTGTGAGGGTGGTGAGACACTGGAACAGGTTGCCCCGAGAAGCTGTGGCTGCCCCATCCCTGGAGGGGTTCAAGGCCAGGCTGGATGGGGCTTGGAGCAACCTGGTGTGGTGGGAGGTGTCCCTGCCCAGGGCAGGGGGGTTGGAACTGGATGATCTTGAAGGTCCCTTCCAACTCTAGCCGTTCTAGGATTCCCATTAAACTAGAAAAAAATGTACATTATTTAACATTCACAGCAGTAATAATATCACTAGCAGTTTTGCTGTCTGGATTTTGGGGAAAGATGCAAGACAGTATTTTAATTTGAAATGTTTAAGATGCACGAGGTACTATTATGCAACGGCTCGCCACTACTGTTCTCTTCTATCGAGCTTCAAAGCCACAAAACATCACTTTTTCTGCTAATATTTTCTCCGCATTTTCTGTTGTGATGTTTTCTTTCAAGCTTCACTCAAACCGTAAAACAAAATAACAGCAAAAAGAAAAAACCAACCCAAACCCCAAACTGAGAAATCAATCATCAAGTGAACCTGATTCTCATGCAGATTACCACAAATTGTAACATCAATTTAACTCCCTTCAGATTAATGAAACGCAACGGAAAAGGTGACAGACATCACAGACTCCTGCTTCCGTCCTCACGTGGAGCTCCCCGCAGGAGGGAAGTTGAGCGAAGAGTAAAATTATACCTTTACCCATTTTTTGTCGTCCCAGAGTATAGACAGATGGAAAAAAATTTGGTTATGGAAAGAACCAACAACAGGAAGGAGGAGGCAACTGAACACCCCGGGCTTGTTCGTTTCCCTACAAAACAGAAATTTAGAAACTCACACCTAGATTGGAATGGTTATCAATAAGAAGTGTTGAACTTTAGATAGCGGTATCAAAGCTATCAATAGGATTGTTTGGTTGGGGTTTTTTTTTGTGTTTCCCACACACACACACATTGGTTGGACTAGATAATCTTAAAAGGTCCCTTCCAACCTAGGTGATTCTGTGATATCAAAGCTGCAGAGCCACGTGCAGCTATACCTTCTATTTATTTCTCCTTCCTCTCCGAAACATGGAGGAGAGTTCATCTGTTGGTCCCCCATCCACACGCAAATTTGAGGGTGGAGGAGTAAAGATAGCGACAGTTTAACTGCTATGGTCGACCAGAAATTATACCCAAAATTAACATGCATATTTATTTCTTTATAGGAACCCGATTTTACTTTTGGTTATAGTGACCCAAGTTAGGAGTAAACTCATTAGAGGTGACCAGCTATGCTGTGAGTAAGAAGAGACTTCTAGCATCGCAGTAATTCCTTCCTATCGCAGGATGCAGCCCATCATTTCATCTAAATTCCTATTGATTTGTTGCAGCACAGCACAATAATGCAACATTGCACCAACAAAAGGGGTCATTCTCACATAAAATCCTTACAATTAAACACGCACTGGATTTTATTGATACTGATTTTTTAAGACTTTGGAATCACCAATTTCCTTACGTTATCAAATAAGATCGTTTAAGATCAGAACCTGAGGATTACTCCTTTACAGTTACTGCAAATAAAGTTAATCTTTTAGAATTCAGAATATAAGTTTCATTCACATCTAATTTCATCCCTTATAATTAATGGATCATAGAAGAGTAGTAACTAAACACATTAATGACATTTTAATAGAGTCATGAAAATTATATTGTCGAAGGAGTCTTACATACAAACTAATGGACTATAAAGCTCCATTGTTTCAGTAGGTAATGCTGGAATGAGATCGTTCTTTTTCTAAATTAATCATCCCAGACTGACCTTCACAGAAACAAAAAAGTTTTTTGCCTATTGGTACATGAAAAATACACATCTGTATGTGTGTGCGCGTACATATATACATATAAATATATACATATGCTCCTTAATAAAGCTATCCAGGTTTCTGGGAGTTAATACTCCACTCTTCCTTGTGAAAGGGCAAGACAACACGTAAATTATCATTAGAAAAGGAATGAAAAGGTATTGTATAAAACCTGATCCACATTTCCCATCTTTCACAGCAGAGGTGAACCTCCACTTTGGGTGATGCCAAAATCCACGGATTTAGGCTGCAGCCTGGGAGTTTGTAGCCAATGATGGTTTGCTGAATAACAGAGTCCCTGTTTCATGCCTAATGATACCACCGACTCCAGCCTCCTACTTTTTGACTAGGAGAACACTACACAAAAAGTACCAGCAGCCTTAAGAAAAATTATCCTGTAAAACTTGCAAATTATTATTGCTGTGGCTAGAAAGAAGGCTGAGCGAGCAGAGGTATGGCTGCTCGCTGTACTCTGCAGCTCCTGCTGAATGTAGATGCCCCAATTATTAGGAGGGGTAAAATTTTTAAATTTAAATTTTCTGAGCTCTTCATTACACACACTCACTATTTCTGTCATGGATTTGGTTAAAACTAAGGTACCTTTATGCTTTCAGCATGACTTCAGTTGTAACAGTTACAAAACCCAAGACCTGAAACTGACTACTGAGATCTTAAAACTGTTTCCTTACGATTTTCATTTACATCCCTAATAACGTGGATACCAGATACTACATTGGAGACACACACACACACTGAGCAATTATGCAATTCTATTTTCAAGGAGGTAGCAGAGCCTGGGACAACAGCTTTGTAAATCTTAATTTTTAATTTATTTTAATTTTAATCTGTCTTTTAATTTCTTGAGTCTCCTCCAGGAACTATTTAAAAAAGGCAGAGCTAATAATTAATTATTTCACTCAGCAAAGCAATCTGGCAGCATCCCATTCTTGCATATCCACGTGCACAGACTGATGCAGAAGACACCTCACACTGGCACGGGCCCTGGAATCCCACAGCCCTTCCAGGGCAAGTTGGAGATCCACCTTTCTGAGAAGGCAGAATTGTTTGCAGTAGGATCCCTGGTGCACGTACACGCACACCTCTGGACGAACTACTCAAAACAAAGCCAACAGAACCACAACGGGGGATTTTTTTGGTAACACCTTTCACAACAGACCAGCTCTGCTCCAGTGAAAACATGAAGAAGCCTAGAAGGTACAAGAAAATGTCCCTTAACATTTTCATATTTTTTTCAACTAAGCAATAAAAATCGAGATTGTACTAAACCCTAAAAAATAATAATAAAACAGAGTTTTCTGAAGGAACGCTACAGTTCACAGAATCATAGAATTTCAAACAGAAAGTCAATCTCAACTTCCAGCTTGGTGGATTTGGGGGCAGTACACGATGCACATCTATTCCTGCAAGTTAAAGTTCTCACAGTTGTCCAACAGGTCAGATGCCTCATCTCAGATTACAAGTGCATAATGATGGAAAGCGATATTCAGCAGGATTTTCCCAGAACATCTGGATTGCTCTGACACCCAGCTCTGTGGCTTTATGAGGATCAGGCTGTCCAGGGGAAGTTCAAATTTAAGCACTGTTTGCAGTTTTGAAAAAAATGCCACCAGGCACCTCGATAACATGGAAATTCAGGTCCTTGAAAGTCAAACAGCAACTCAGGCACTAGCTATCTACTGGCCAGACAATCCAAGGAGCTCCAAGAACTCTGGCTGTGGTCTAAGCCAGGCAGCTTAAAGTCCACCCTGACCGGGAGAGAGAGAGACTCAGAGAATGGTTAGAGTTGGAAGGGACCTCCAAGATCATCCAGTTCCAACCCCCCTGCCCTGGGCAGGGACACCTCCCACCACACCAGGTTGCTCCAACGCCATCCAGCCTGGCCTTGAACCCCTCCAGGGATGGGGCAGCCACAGCTTCTCGGGGCAACCTGGGCCAGGGTCCCACCACCTTGGAAGACAATGAGAGACCTTAGAGGCCCCTTCCAGTCCCAAAAAGCCCCTTTTAGGGAGCCAGAAACCTATTAGCTTGTGCTATTCCCATGCAACTGCCTTAACAAACTACCCCAAATTCCTACCGCCCTGACCCCCGAACCGAATTTGCTCAGTCCCTCACCAACATGAAGCATAAATACTGTGAGACCAGGTTTCTCGGAGCCTCTTGGAGCTTTCCCCGACGCTCTGCCACCCTGTCAGAGCACTGTGTGCCCCTAAGTAAGAGAGAGGGATGTACAGCTGCATCCAGAAAAATAAATAAATAAATAAATAATAATAATAAAAAACCCCCAACAGATTTGTCCCCTGCTGCTTCAAAGCTGTTGTCCAAATCTATGAATCACCACATTTCCTTTTTGAGGATGTAATATAGTAATACAGATTGAGGCCTCTGGATAATTCGATGAAGAGCTGTGTTCTTTCTCAGTTAAGAGGATCCGCTTAGGGTATCATCTTCCAGAATCCACTGAAAGCCAGCAAAAGTAATCAGGTAAAACACTACTTTTTGGAAAAACTATCTATTTCATCAAATTCAAACACGACCCCTGCATCAAGCTTCTCCTCAAAACAACAAACAGAAAAGTTGCTGTATCTCAATCTAAGCATCTGCAGTGGAAAGAGAAGAGCTGGGATTCTGTAATACCATTCCTGCTGATGCTATGCTGGAAGGCATTTGTAAATTCAGAGGAAGGATTACAGTAAAATAAACATTGCACAGCAAAGCATTCCAGATTTTACAAACAAACAAACAAAAAAAAACCAAAAAAAA
>VZRU01004987.1:196240-231920 GCA_013398155.1 Pedionomus torquatus | reverse complement strand
AAAAAAAAAAAAAAAAAAAAAGAAAACACCACATTTGCCCTTTTCCATTCCTTGGTTCCAAGACAGTTTCAACAGTAAGTTACATACTCCATTCAGTGCAGAAATTATGTATTTCAATTTTCCTAGAGCCCTTGGGTGAAAATTCACTGTCTTGATGATTTGTAAACATCCATTAGAATGACTGGTTCTAAAGCTGTTTGACTGGTGGTTTAACTGGAGGTGCTGGACAAATTTCTCATAAAGAAATGAATGTCCCTAAGCTCGTTTGTCATGGACGTTGGTGAAGGTTATTTGTTGACTTTTCAGCTAGGGACTCATATTTCTTGAGCTTTCCCCTAATATCTCAGTCCTCCACTAGCCTGTAGAGACACTGGTAGCCTTCCTATTTCTGGTGCACTTGAAAAAATATTATTAGGGTAAATGCTTTTAGCAATTTATTCTCCTGATATTTTTTTTTTTTTCACTCTGTGTTAAAGTTTTTTATTCAATGTGCCTGTGTTTGTGTTCTTGTAAATTTAACCTATTTGGACAGAGTTTTCATTATTTTCACTTTAACTAGCTTCCTTTCTTGCTCTGCTTATCTATGTCAGCTGTTTCATGTCCTTTCATATTCTTTTCTGAGTCTTCAGTATGGTGTCTCTGCAGTCTTTAAGCCACCTGGAATTATTTTACCCTTTTAAAAAGACCCTTTACATTTCATTTTTGCATGCTTTTCCATTACTGAGTATTTTCCATATTTTCAATGTTACTTGCAAAGTTTTTTTGGAGTATATCTTACATATTAGTTATAATCACTGTAACAAAGAGATCTTCCATCTTGTCGTCTCTGGTGCCAACTCTTGGTGCCTTTTTCGAGACTACATCAACAACTGTTTCTCATTTTGAGAAAGCAAACAGTCAGAGAAAAATTTCTCAAAAATAACAGCTGTTCATGTTTGCAAAAAAAATATTGGGCTCTGCTTCATAGCTTCACCCTGAATCTTTACACCATTCTTGAAACTATTTACCTTGTGTCTCTATTTGGAGGGAAAATGAATATCGTACAAATCACAGCAAAATCATAGAAGTTGATATCTGTTCTGGACAGAAATGCTGAAAAGCTTGATGATAAAATGATTGGTGGGGGCTGAAGGTGCTGCTAGGGCTGTCGTTGTTCTCTAGAAAATGTCATGAGAAGATGACGTTGCAGTCTCTAAACCCTGTAAGATTTGCTTGTTGTTGTTCCTTGAAACCACAACATACGAAGTAATAAGAAAGGAATACTGAATATTCTTTCAGCTGGTGTTTTTTTCTCTTGTACTGAGGGAGGTCACTGATAATTTTGTAGGACAGTAGAGGGGAGCAGCTGCTTACTTCTGTTGTGTGTCCAGTCAAGAACCCTCATCAGCCTTGAGCTACCTGAGGGTATTTTCAAGTTACACCTCTGAGCAGAGGTGTTAAAGCCAGCAAAAGCACTCTCCCATGCTGACTATTTATGAGAGGCTATAATGGGAGTACTGCCTGACCCAGACCCAACTGCACATGCCTAGCAGAAAGTAATCATCAATGTTTAGAGGAAACAGCAGGTCAAGGAGTTAATAGAGATTAAACGGTGCAGGAATCTGTCATTCTGGTACAGTTGTCTGCACATGAGGGCTATATTAATGTTTTTACCTTTGGCAGATTAAGAAGACAGCAGGATCAAAGTGGACAGACTTCCAACATGGACAGCAGAGCATCCCTTCAGAGCCATGAGAAACTACAGGATGGACGTAACAACAATTTACTGGGACACGGCTGCACAAGAGGCTGCAGCAGCTAGTGAGCCATGGCCCCTCACATGCCTCCACCCTGGCAGCGAGAGGAAAGGTTCCTCTCTGTTCACGCCTTCACTATCGTCCCTCAGATCCCAGGACATCTGACTCCTCCAAAAGCAGGATCCCCAGCCAAGGACAAACCCACAGAGCACATCGGCTGCTACTTTTCAATGTCCAACCCTGCTCTTCTTTTGACTCCACCACTGGAAAAAATGACCATCAGCAACGAAGTACAGTTTTATAAGTAAGTGTGACTTTCCTTTACAAAATCCTGGAAGAAAACTTGAAACAATTCATTAGGCAGCCTCTCAAAGATTGCCACATTTCTGGCTACTTGCAAGAGACAAAGTTATATTGGGGCCAGCTTTATCTTGAAGACTTTACATTACCCTCTCTGTCTTTGTTAATTAAAATGGTCCAGTTTGGCATTTTGTGAAACTGCTGCACACAGCTGTTTCTGAGCACCTGCTGATGAGTTTATACCAGATGTATACGATGTAAATACGTGAATGTAGTGTCAAGTAGGCCAAACACTGAATAATTTCATTCAAATACCTGAAGCCTGTTGGAAAAGTTGCAGCGTGAATGTATTCACATTGTTCTTTAACTTCGTGCATTCTGCTTTGTAATAAAAGACGTGACTCTGGCCAAGTCAAAGTTTTGCTAGTGACTTTAGTGGATGCAGGATCAGACACAGTAGTAGTGTATGATAACCATGACAAAGAAAGACTTTTTTATTTGTAACATTAGGCTGACTGAGCCAGACTTGAAAAGCAGCTTAGTAAGGAGAGCTACAAACATCAAGAATTTGTTCAGATCCATAGTTAGGTGTTATAAAATGTCAAGAAGTTACATGTGTCTCTGTTTTCATGGGTCTATTCAGGATAAGAACCGTCTTGAATAGAAAGAAATATAGTTTATCCAAAGTATTGCTGACATGAAAGCCCTTTTTTTCAAGCAGCACCCACAATTCTAAACATTTATGGTATTATACAACTTGTACATCCACATTTTGATAATAAATGCATGCTTGTTCTGTCCTATTGTGCTTTTATTTTTAAGGGTTTCCATCTGCAAGCAAATTTTCTTTCAACTTTTTTAAATTAATAAGTTAGGTTTTTGGAAGTGAAAAGCATTTTATTTGTAATAATCTATTTTTACTGTATTGTTTCCATTCTGTATTTTACAAATGAAAGTGCTTTGTAATTGAATCTATTTTAAAATTTGGTTTCACATTCTATGTAATTTTTGTCACAATTTTTTCATAAAATACAGATTTTTATTGCTCCATGAAATTATATGGTGTTCCTGTCAACAACAGAGCAGTTTAAAAATGTACTAAGGTAAAAATTTTACCTCTGTAATGAGTGTGGTCTACTTGGTTAATTTGGGCATAGACTGAAATAATCACAGCATCGAGCAAAGGAGTAGTTTCTATGATCATGAGAGGACAGATTTCATTGCTCAGAATAAACTCTTTCATGCCCACCCCTTCTTATACTGACCTTCCTCCCCCCCACACTTTTCATATAATTTCTAGAAACACCTATTTTTTTATTCCAATCAAAATCTTTATTCTGGAAAGAAATTGAAGGGTTTATTTTCTTGAGTAATCCAGAAATTAATGGTACTGCTCATAAGTAAATGCTTACAGGATCCATGACATTTCAGGTAATAGAGAGAAGAGACATGCAGTTTGTGGAAGCAGGGCCAGTGACTAATTAAATTTTTGCATGTAAAATTTCCCAATTAGAAAAACATTTGGGGAAAAAAAGGTAATTGCACATTTGCTTTTTTTCTGTGATCACAGTTGTTTTGAGGTAAAAGAGTTATTGTGGCTGATCTCATACATCAGCTACATAGGGTGCAACTATCTAGCACCTTAATTCAGACTGAGAAAGCCTTTTTTAATTTAATATCTCAACCTTACAGCCCTACAGCATTTTGGTTCACAATGTAGCAACCAAATCAGATATCAGATTCTTTTTGGATGGTGGTACAAAACCAGAAGACGTGCTTCAAGAGAGCACGTAACACCATCCTCCCAGCCTTGGGCATGTAGACCACAGGAAAAGGAGAGAATAAATCTGAAATTAAGCTTCCCCAAATGTGTCCTATGTGGATGCTGGGTCTGCATCACTGCACTGCCCACTGATGCATATACAGCCACCCAGAAGCCTGGGTTTATAGAATGAAAAGTTTATTGAAGGAAAGATCCACAGCCTTTAGAGTGCAGTAAGTTCATCAGTGACTGTATTGGGGGTGGGGGAATGGGAGAGGTTTCCTGCAGATAGAATTTAATTAGCAGCAGGATTCTACCAAACATTAGCAGTTTGATCTGGTTGGCTGCTGAGTGTCTCTCCCAGTGCTTTACTAAGCTGTTTTTGAGAGAAGCCTGGTTATTTGATAGATGGCATCTACTTAAATATGTTTGCACTGAGTAATGTGCATGAATGCAAGATCACTCAGACACTTTAATTTCACGCTTGTTGCCACACAATCATTTCCTAAACAACTCTACTGTTTGCAAAAAAAACCAGAAATCATGGCACCAATCAGCTTGATCCGGAGCCCATGGCACTTCCACTGACTGCAAGCTGAACCTTATGCTGTGTGGAATTGTCTTTGTCTACTTATTACACAGATCAGAGAATACCCTCAGCTATATTGTCGAGACCTAATATAGAATCACAGAATATTTTGTGTTGGAAGGGACCTTTAAAGGTCATCTAGTTCAACACTCCACTCCTGCAATGAGCAGGGACATCTTCAACTCCGAGGCCCATCCAACCCAACCTTGAATGCTTCTAGAGGTGGGACATCTACCACCTCTCTGGGCAGCCTGTACTCTTAGTACACCTTTCCTTAGGATCAACATAGCTGTAAGGAACTGGTCTGTCCTGGGAGGCTCTGATAATGGCGCAGAAGAAGAAGAAGAGAGGTCATACTGTACAGTATGTGCTTTCTGATGACAGAATAAGTGCTACAAAAAAAAAGTCATTCAGCCTGGGAATAAGGCTGAGAAGTGCTTGGCTGGGACTTCTCTCCCCCACCTTTTGACACAGGAAAAATGAACACATCTGCAGCTGAATTAGCCAGATCCAGGCTCAAAAATAGAGGGGGGGGTGGGGAAGATGCTTTTAGGGTGTGGTGTACTTGCTCTGTCTAAATTGTTCCTTTTAGCAGATGGTTCTCTCTTTAGCTCTGCCTCCATGGATCATAATGTCCATGTACACAGCTCCTAGGTGGACATGCACATTGTGCACTGAGATTTAGTCAACTGAATCTTGTTTGTGGTTGCACAGACAATTATGAAAAAAATTGGAATATTTCCGGTCACTTCAACAGGAGCAAGAGCTGTTTAAACAGTTTTTATCCTTATGTGCAGGTGTGGTATTAGAGGGATGGGAAATTACACAAAAATAGACTTTTGCAATGAATACTGCCTTGCTTTCCAGCAGAAATGAAAACAGGGAAGGCAAACAAAATAAGACATAGTAAGTTTTACAAAATACACAGTGAGATGGAAGAGGAAAGGAAAGTGGAGCAGTCATAAAACCAAAAGAAACTCCTTGGGACTCATTTATTCTGTACAGCTTTATTGCCTTGCAAAAGCAGCCAGTGATCTTAACTCCCAAAGTCTCATCTGGTTTCTCCAAGTCACTTCAAGGGTAAAATATTTTTTCTCATTTCTGTTCCAGGGAAGAGGGAAGGAAGTCTAACACAGCTGCAAAAGCAGTTTGCTGCTAGAACATTTTATTGCAATGCCACTTGCTCTGTGGTGTTACAGTTCTGATCACACATGCACATTCCCACAGCATCCTTCCACGTTAAGCTCTGCCAGACTCACCTTCTGTTCAGTTTGCTCCCTCTACATAGTGTATTAAATATTGGCACTGTACTGTAAATGTTTAATTACCAACTGTCGTAAAATACAAATGGCTCCTTTCATCTGTAATCTTGACAAAAAATGATTAATGAAATATTTCCAGAAGTTTTTGCTGTAGATTTGGGGTTGGATGGGGGGGCAGGGTGGGGAAGTGGTGTTGATTATAGATCTCAGTGCACTATTGAAAATGACATTCAAAAGTACATAATAGAAGAAATACAAGACTCCAATCCATCCATCCATCCATTCTATTAATTTAGATGTTTTCTGCTTGCAGAAATATGTGATCACAATTTCAAACTCATTTCTGTCAATTTAAACTTAACTTAAATATTGTTGCATTGGGATGAACTGATGAACCGTGGTTGGCTGAATAAGACCCAAAGCATTTTTCTGTTTTCCAGTGGGTAGCTATGCCAATACTTCTGCTATGAAAATAGTGTCTGCCAACACAGGAGAAGCTTAGAGGTTTTGGACAGGTACATTTACAGTTTTGGAGGGAGTTGGAAAGGAAGGAGCTATTCAAAGTGCATTTAATTAAAAAACCACAGGTATCCTCCTGAATCTCCACTGCTCTGGCACCTGCCTCAAGAGGAGACCTGGAACAAGCCACATTCCTGCAAATATTCTCTATTATTTCTCAATCTGGCCCAGATTTCATCTGTGGCTAAATAGGATCATCTGTGCAGGCTCTGAATAAGAAGGAAGCGAAGGCACAGACCCCACCTGTTTGCAGCTCTGGTCTGCCCAGACCCTGCCTTCCTTTGTACAGCAAAAGCAACAACAACTTACAGCAGCCGCCGGAGCCAAAGTCATCAGTCCTGCTTGGAAAAGCAGAAATTATTTTTTCCTACACAGTGGTTGCTTTTCAGTCCCTTTAGCACATGCTGCCAACAGACCCTGTGGTAAATTCTGAATGAGAAATAATGTAAAGCTTTTATAGACCCTCCTGGTGCCATGCAAAAACCTCCACGATAGATTGGTGTGACTTTTGAACTAGAGCTTTGCAGTTCTTCTGGAGAGCACACCGGTAGCTAAATAACTAATTTCCTCCGCATATTATGCTTAATCATCTTAGCTTCCATCAGAGTAGTTACTTCTGTTTATCTGTATTTTAATGATTGGATCAACTACTCTCTGGCCAGCAGGGAAAAATGTTTTGATATTTTTAGCATTCACTTAGCCATGCAAATTACCTTGCTATAATCGTATTTGTGAGAAAACACACAGTACAATCAGGACCTTAATAATGACTGATATTAGCTATGCTCTATACATCAATGAACTTGGCTCAGAGTCTCAAACTCCCTTTTTCTGCAATTTTTAATTGAGAAGGAGGAATGTGTCTAATCAGTGTATTTTTTTTTTACAAAATAGCCAAACAATCCTCGTGAGTACTTATTCCCAAAATCATAACATAAGGCAGAAAGCTTTGTTGATTGATGTTTGGAGTTTTAAGACAGTTACAAATTAAGTATATCAAAAACTCTGTAGTTTTCAATACCCATTAAGAGAAATATGACTGAGAACAATGCTAAAATCCAAGTCTTTCTAAACTGTATGTCCACAAATATAGTATGATGTAAAATCAGTGCCCTTTGAGTGGAATTACTTCAATAAATCATAGGATGGTTACAGTTGGAAGGGACCTTCAAGATCGTCGAGTTCCAACCCCCCTGCCATGGGCAGGGACACCTCCCACCAGACCAGGTTTCTCAAAGCCCCATCCAGCCTGGCCTTGAGCACATCCAGGGATGGGGCATTAACAACTTCTCTGGGCAACCTGTTCCAGTGCCTCACCACCCTCACAGGAAAGAATTTGTAGAAAATGTAGATGTAGACTTTTTCATGGGCATAAAAATTTTGAAACTAGTGTTCTTGAGATTTTTTTTTCCACATTTTCACTGTTTTGATGTGTGCTATATTACATTCCTGGACTTTTCCCACAGTGATTATTTTGTTCTTGAAAAATCCCTCTTGGAGGAGTACTATACAATTTAATTAGCAGTTATAACTTTTCTATATAATTCTATAGCAAGGATAATATTCTCTAGTCAATGTGCTAAGATATTGAGGCAATTTCAGTGTGGTTAATTAGTAATAAAAGAATGCTCTACATCTTGAGCCCTATCATGATAAACACTATATCCACACATTAAGGTAAGTCAGACGCTACTGTGAGGAATTTTCAGTTTGAACTAGTTTTATGAGATACAACTTGAAGCCAGAGATAAACTGGAGAAAGTATTCAGGGAAGCAGGTAATGGTGAAATCAACTTAATGAGTGCCCATAAAATGCGGATTTATGGATATTTTTTTTCTGCATTAAATTATGTGCAACCTCTCTTTTAAGGCCATAAATTTCCCATTTATATTTGCAAGCTCAGGCTATATAATCTTGGTGAGCAAGGAAAAGGCTGAGGGACTGGAGCAGAGGCAGAGCTGTCTGCAGGGACACCAATATATATCATCAGTGTCTTGTCCTCTGGCCAGTCAGAGCACAAGAGGCTGGTTCCACTGGGCCAAAAATCTCTGCAACTGCAGAAACAAACCAAAGAGAGCTGTGAAGAGTTGAGATGAAGAAGCATACAAAGAGGATGAGAGGTGTCATCAGAGCCAGCTTGTTGCTTCTGCAACCCCTCATGAGAACCAGCATGATTCTCTATAGATCCTGCCTTTCCTGTGGTCTGGAAGGATAGTTCACCCCATGGTGTGGAGTGCAAACATTGCAGCACAGAAATCAGTCTCCATGAACACCATTTTGATTGACCCAGATCAATCACTGCCTTCCCTCTCACTGCTAATCATCATCCACAAACGTACATCCCCGCCTCTTCCTCTCACCAGTGGACCTGCCAAAGCACATGCCAAAGGACCCTTTTCACCATCTACACTGTTACTGTCAGGATAAATCACAAACTCCAGGAATTAAAGGTCTTGGAAATGCTTAGATCCTTCTCAAACCCCACCAAGTCCAATCTGACAACAATTGAAGAGGGCTAGCTTGTACAATCTTAGAATCATAGAATGGTTAGGTTTGGAAGTGGCCTTAAAGATCAAGTTCCAACCACCCTGTCATGGGCAGGGACACCTCCCACTAGACCAGGTTGCTCAAAGCCCCATCCAGCCTGGCCTTGAACACTTCCAGGGATAGGGCAGCCACAACCTCTCTGGGAATTTTGCGTCACCACCCTCACAGGAAAGAATTTCTTCCTAATATCCAATCTAAATCTCCACTCTTCCAATTTAAAACCATTACCCCTTGTCCTATCACTTCACTTCCTGAAGTGAGTCCCTCTCCAGCTCTCCTGGAGCTCCCTTCAGATCCTGGAAGGCTGCTCTAAGGTCTCCCCAGAGCCTTCTCCAGGGTGAACAGCCCCAGTTCCCTCAGCCTGTCCTCATAGGAGAGGTGCTCCATCCCTCTAATCATCTTCGTGGCCCTCCACTGGACCTGTTCTAACAGTTTTATGTCCTTTCTCTGTTGAGGACTCCAGAGCTGGACACAGGACTCCAGGTGGGGTCTCATGAATGCAGAGAAGAGGGGCAGAAAGCATTCTTCTTACTGCAGTACTGGGCTTAATTTTACATTTTTCAGAGGCACGCATTAGTACTGAACAGCTAATAAAAAATAAAGAACACTAAATAACAGATTAAGACAACCAGCAAAACAACATGTATTTTAAAGAAATTTCTGAAATGTGGTTTTACTATTGTATAGGCACAGGTGTTTAAATAAGCAATGTAACTTTTTGCAAATGAGAGGCATAATGACTCGATCTGGGCAGAGAAATGCTCTAAATATATGTAACTGGTAGTGTGCTCTCATTATTATAGCAGTAACTTTCACTACCATCTCATTATTTTCTTCAAGAGAAAGTGTCTGCTAAAGCTTGTAGTAGTGATACTGAATCCTTAAGATCAAACCAGGTGAACTGTATTTAAAAAATTAATACTATTTCATATAATCAGTCTTTAGTTTTATACCACTTTTCTTTTTCTTAATGTTTTGAAGATGAATAGGACCACACAACTAGCCTTTTCTGGATCCTTCATTACTCCGTATTATCTTCACCTGTATTCGTCTCTGTAAATATACAAATATTTCCCTGGCAACACAACACAAACACCCTTCTGCCACAGAATTTTCCAACACTCCACACAAATAAAGCTCTCTGTGTCTCTAAAACATTGTGCTGTCCCCCTCTGGTAAAACTTCTCTGTGAACTGCTCTGATTGTTTACAATTGCCTCACCAGGACTGCAAGTTATTCATATGAAGCTGCATTATAATTTTAAGACTCATGAACTTGCTATTATTTCACACTATCATCCTTCATGACCCTACTGTATGATCTTGGGAAAAGGGTTTAACAGGACGCATTGAGCAAATATATACATGACAAATCGCTGAGCTATTTTATTGCATAGTTTTTAGCACATTTATACTACAGCAATGCATCTAATACTCTCAGCTTGCTCCTTTCAACCTTCAATGTGTCAATACTGATTTTCACCCTCCACCTTGTTTTACTTCTCTCTGATTGGTAAATCCAAGATTATTGTTTTATTAAGCCAGCATCTATACTGGGGACATATCCCTGCTTTTCTTGAAGAACATACGTATGAACAGATTAATTGACTCTATTTTCCTCCTTGAAGAAAAAGGAGAATTTACTTTATTTGTACTAGCTAAGAATAACATATTAGATCTTTTCCATTTAGCACACTTGAAATAAAACTTTTTCTCACTTTCCATCAACCCTTGAAGTCAGTTCGCAAGTAAACATTATGAGATTTAAAATGTATTATCTACTGAAAATACACTTGTATTTTTCTCAATGATATTTATTCCAAAGCTCTTTCTATAGAAGTAATGCAGCCATCCCTGTGATCTTTTACACTCTAATATACTCATTATGTGGCATATACATATTAATCTAGAATTAAAAGGGTTGGTTGTGAGAGCTACTTCTTAGTTCATCTCCCTCGTGTTCATCAACAGCTTTGGAAAGTATAACTGTTTATAAGTGACAAGTCAAAACACAGGTAGGCAAACATGCATAGGAAAACATTTGTAGCATAAACCCCAGATTTTTCCAGTCAATGGATGGCAGAAGCCTCAGTCTTCCAAGCTAAATAATATACTTAAATATCATTAGATATAATGCATCCACATCTGCAAGTGTGTTCGAAAACAAAATCGTTCTTGCTTTCTCTCTAGGGATTTGAGATCTACCGATTTCCTGCCAAAAAAAAAAAAAAGATAGAAATTGATTTAGAGAAGGCTGGAGAGAAGGGAGTGCTTTTAGGAAAGAGAAAAGTGCTCTGGCCCAATATTTGGAATGTGCTAATGTTTTATTAAATCCTGTGTCTTCCTGAGTAATGGTGCATTCTTTGACATAGCAAGGCAAGATTAAGCATAAAAGAAATTTTAAAATGTATCAGTGTTGCTCCAGCTATAGCTTACTGTTACCTGAATGTACTGTATTAATAGGGAAAGGGTTTGTCAGCAACAAGCTTACACATGATGGATGTTCCCTCATGCCCAATTTCTGTCTGTTTCCATCAGAATTTTCTGAAGTTTTTGAACTTCCCTTCTGTACTTGTCCACTTTTCTTTACTTTGATGCCCCTCTTCCACTCTCAAGAATTTCAGCTTAACTCTGAACTGAGCAATTCAGCTTCCCACCAAGTCTTATCTTCAAGAAAAATCAACTTTTTAGATTTAGTGAAAGTAATGCTTTGTACTTCAAAGAAAGGTCTCCTTTAACTATTTCTGTCATAGAGATATAACATCATCTCTTTGGCAAGAAGACCTAGGCTTAGTGGTATCTCCTGGATCCAGAGTTATGATGTAGCTGTAATAAGAGACTTGACAGTCTAAAATACTCGAGTGCTGTAAATTCAGATGCTGAACCACAGAACCCTGGCAAATCCAGAAGCGTGTGCTTAGAGCCTGCTCTTTTCTTTTACTTCTCAGGGGGACCTCATAGGCACTTCAGGGACCTAAGCATCTGTCAGACATACAGAACCCACCAGGAAAATACCCTAAGCACTGACATATGTCCAAAAGTCCTACCTCTGCTGAGACAATGGGGCTTCCATTTAGCTCAGCTCTACAGCTGTCCTAGAGATAGTGTACTTCTAGACTAGCAATACACGTGACAGTTTAAGACTGAAACATTTCATCCAGAAAATGGAAAACTAGAGTTTGAAACTTTCCACAGTCCAGGGAACTTAAAATATGTCCTTCCAGTGGATTGGACAGACAGTAGAAAGAAACATGTCTCTTTTCCCAGGCTCTGAAGAATTCAAGATTAACACGACCATGTTACAAATCTCCAGCTAGGGAAAAAATGCCATGAAAACAAGATACCATTGTACAGAGTGTTGTAAATAAGAGCACAATGCATGCAGTACACTCAACATAAAATTCAAAAAAGTGATAAATACACGCTGTTGAAGTTCCACATGTTACTTTCTCTCAAGACCAACTACAGGACAAAAAGTTGTTTCTCTCTAATCAGTATTCATATGCAAGTGTGCAAACTGCAATTCAGGATTCTGAGACACTGGAACACTTCTCAATTCCAACTTTTTAAAAATAAGCATGAATTCTATTTCAGTGTTAGCTCTGATGTATTTCAAGAATTTTTTTTCCACATTGGTTGGAAGAAAATTATTTGCTCCAACAAATCTTAATGTCTGCATGTTTCGATTTTTGTCTTTCTCTATACTTGGATGACAAACATTTTTTAGGAAAGTCCAATCATTTTATGAAAGCACATTTAAAAAATCTGTCTCCTGATTTTACTCCATACTAAAAATCAGTCTTGGTTTTGAATTTCCATTACTCAAAACACAACTATGTTGAGTGATCCCTTTTGTTGCATGAAAAATTTGTGTGGAAGGAGAGGGGAAATGCTTTTTCTAACATAAAATGCAACTCGCAAGAGCTCTTCATTAACACCCATGCAGAATTTCATTTTGCTAAAAGCACAGAAATGTTTATCACAGGGGAAGATGTGGCACATAAGGCTAAAAAAATTCATTCCATTTGCTACAAAAACAAGTTGGCAAGAGAACACCAGCCAGCCAGCCTGTGAGGTAGTCCATCAATAACAAAATGTGGTGGAAAGAGAGGAACGTGCAGTGAGCGCAAAGTGAGGAGCACTACATCCCTGGTTCTTTTATCAAGAAATCATACTACCCAAAAAGATCTCTTCAATGTAAAGAGTGCAAGTGAAGCTACTAGGGCTATTATAGATCCATTTCCATGGGAAGATCAAAGCAGCAACATAAAAGCAAGTGTCTGCTGAAGTATTTTCTTACTTTCAAGGTAAAAGGTAAAAAAGCCGCTGAATGGAAATCTATCAAAATGCTTTATTCTGGCTTGTTGATGGTAATTATTGTGACTGATACTAACCTTGTTAAAAAGCCATCAGTGTCTGCTAGAAAAGTGCAGAACAGAGTCCCTCCAAACAATCCATCTAAAGGAAAATGGCCAATAATGAAAAATTTAGGTCTTTTCCTTATTGCTGTACACAAACAGATGCAGACAAACACAATTTGTACAGGAAGTTGGTTTTGGTCCCTTCCCTACCACTTGTTTTTTGCAGCTTTCTCTAACTTTTAACCACTTTCTTTACTCCCTTCTTTTCTGAGAAGGAAGATAGAAAACTATGTTTCAGCTTGTTCACCTTTAAAGAAGCTGCCTTCATCTCTACTCTAGCAGCTTTCTCACTTGCTGTCCCCACTTCATAGCTGCAAGATGATGCAAAGAAACCCTCACAGCCCAAAGTTCGTGCCTTTCTGCAAAGACACAGTCCAAACACATGTGGCACCTGAGTATAATCCCAAATTTCATGCTGTCTAAAGAATTGAGAAAAATGAAGGATGATTGCTCTATAACCTCAGCCACAAGCAGCTCTGGGATCCCATTTTATCCTATTCCTGTCCTAGATTTTGCACCCAATTAATACCAAGTTACCACTAGTAGTCTGGGCAGAAGGGACACAGATCATGGAGTGCTTGGTCTTCTCTGAAATTACAAGTCTCACTACTGTGTTGCATCCAGTTGAGTAAAATGCTAAGGAACCTAACACCAAAAGGGTGTATGATATCAAAACCTTCTTTGGTGTGTTCACCCAGTGCTGACATGTTGTGTTTGGGAACAAAGAGAGCTGGACCCTGGAAGAAAAGGAACAAAGGTGGCCATGGTGAGCAGAAGAACTGAAAATGCCTAGGCAGAAAAGATGAGTCTGGGAAAAGAGAAAGAGAAAAATCACAGAAAGAGGCTACAGTCTGAGGTTACATGAGGAGACTGGGCTAGAGATTAGGTTGGGATACAACCAAGGGACTGGCAAGACCAGTAGCCTGGGGATGCTGGCAGAGCTCACATGGGGAGAGGCAGTATAGATAAAGGAAGCCAGGGATGAGTAAGTGAGAAGGAGAGGAGTAGCACAGGGAGCAATGGGGAAAGGAGAGACCTAGGAATGAATAAAGTGTCTGATAGGGCATGACAAAGTAGATTCTTGAGGAGTTGGATGGATCATAGTCCCTTTCAGAGACCTGATTTTTCACTGTCCCTGTGGTGTTAGAAAACACTGTAAATCGTCCAGCAAAACATATCTCATCCCTCTCTAGTTCTCATGGAGAAAAAAGGGAAATAAGGAGAAATACAACTACTGGGAACAAAGGTCTGTGCAACAGAGCCAACATTTCCAGACTTGCTGAGGAAACAAATGAGTGTGAATGAAGTACTGTGATTAGAGCTCACCAGCTCCCAGAAAGGTATTTTTCAAAAAAACATCATTTCAGGACCAGAAGGTGCATTTGTTCATTTTGAAACAATCAAAACACTGTCACAGCAGGGACTTTTGGTGCCTCTAAAACTGGAGGGCAAGAAAGCTGATATCTATGGGCTGCTGGGACTCAGGGAGTTGTGGAAAAGCCTCAGCATTTCATGGAAACGGAGATATATTCCCCTGGAACCTGCGGATTTCTGCAAATCTTCATTATCTGACATAACATGCTCTCTTGAACCAGCTTAAAACAAGGGAATCCTGGTTTTCTGGCTTCTTGACAACCCTAGGGATTTACAGACAAAAATATTATTAAGACTGGGGTACGAAAAAAGCAGGGGAAAGTTAGAAAGTGCCAGGAAAAGGAGGATTGGCAAAAGAGACCACAAAAAGTAGATTGAAAGTCCAAAGGCAACTTAGCAGACTCAGTGGAAAACTGTTGATTTTCTTTTTTTTTTTTCTTTTTTTAAATTAAAAAAACAGCAGTATTTTTCAGAAAGGATTTGTCTCTTCTACAGAGGATTGGTTAATGGCCAACAATTATGGTCAGTGTTTCTATTATCCAAGTAATGAGAAAAGCAGAATCTCAGATTTATAACAACAAAGATTTTTGGATCTTCAGTAGCATATAGATGGAATGAGGATGTGGTGAAGTCCCTTTCCACTCTCAGCATCCACTTTTCTCATTTGCTCATCAGCGGTGGGACCTCAGCGAGAGTCCTGCCAAACACACCCATAGAGAAAACTGTCTACGGTTAATGGCCTCTCCTTTAATCCTGGATTAGATTGTCCTCAGCAGAAGACAGCACTGAACAAATATCCTTCCCACTTTGTGTGAGTTCCCCAATCAATGAGTTGTTGAAAGAGAGAAACCGCCCTCACCTTGTAAAAAAAAGGTTTTAAAAAGGAAAGGTCTTACCTGCACAGTAGAAAGACCTGCCCTTGTTGTCCTGCAGTCCAGTGCTCTGCACCCGGAATGAGAAACACGTGTCCCTCGAATCCTGAGGCGATTAGAGCCTGCAAGAAGCCTGTTGAAGGTACTCATTGCTCAGGTTATGCATTGTGAAGAGATTACTTCAGAAATCTCATGGGTACACATTAGTTTTGAATGCAAAAAAAAAACAGAAAAGAAATGGTGCTTGCTCATCTTTGATTCCATTTTCTGTGAAGACTGGATACTCCCACTTTTTCTTTTATTTCTGTAGGATCATGTGTTATTTCAATAGTCAGCAACTGGTCTCAAAAAGCCCAACAGAAACCATTTACAAAAGCCAGCAATTCCCAAACTGCAAATGCCACGGGACTTTGGTACTCTGCAGCAGAAAAACATTCCAGCTCACATAAAAATATTCTGATGGGAAACAAAAACCACAGGCACGAGCAGAGCCCTGGGTCCCTCCCAAAGCAGAAGATGCAACAACAAAACTACGCTTGCAAAACCCCACAAACATGCTGCGCAATAAGGTGAGACAGTCCCGTGTCTGGTGAAAATGACAGTGGATAGGTAGTGATTTGGAACAATTTCCCTGTATTCCCTGCTGAGTAATCAGCAGCTGCTTAACCATATGGTCGGGCTGGTGCTGTGCCTCCTGCTCAGGGAGACGTGACTGCTCTGGCAGCTCAGGGAAGGGACCAGGCACCCAGCTTTGGTCTATCAGGGAATGAGCCATGTGCTGGCTGGTGCCATCAGGCCCCAAGCAAAACAGGAGGAGCATGGGATTTGTGTGCCTCATACTCTTTTAATCAATGTCTGGATTCAGGAGGAAAGCACGGGAAAGAAATCCCAATTTTCTAGTCTTCCTTCATGGTGATTTCATAAGGTTTAATGGATAAGTATCGATAGCCTTTTAAGTATATCCATGTTAATCTTAACTTCCTACAGCCTTGTATTTTATTCACAGTATTCGGCACCAGTGCCCCTCCAATTGTGATTCTGTTTCTGAAGAGCTATCACACCTTTTCATCTTGCCTTATTATATACTTTTATCAACACTGAAACATTCACATGGAAAGTAATCCACAAGGAGGAAAAATTCCTGGGCATGGCCAGTGCCCCAGTGGATGGGGAAATTTCAAGTGGCATGACCAGATGCATTAAATGTCTTGTTTAGGATTCTGACTTGCACTTCAGGAGAAAGCATTGAAGATCCTTATTTCTGAACACAAATTGATAGCTCGTAACAGAAGCCCCACCAACAAACACTTGTCTAGCAGTATGCAGCAGATTTTGCACAGAAATGTTACAGGCAAACAATAACGAAAAGCTGAGGCAGAAATAAAACCAAAAGCCTTTACCTATAGCTGCAGAAATCACCTATTCCTTTTACACACAACAGCACTGTATAAAATGAGATGTGCAGAGTGTCCCATTTTACCTCTTCCAGCAGCCAGGTAGTTACAACTCCTGAGGCATGAAAATGTCTGTGCCTGTGCCTAACGGAGATCTTTCATTTCCTGAGTGAATGCCATATTGCAAAAGGTAAGGTGAGTCTTCTCTTCATAAGGAAATTACCATGCAGTGTCTGAGTCCATCCTCCTCTCCCGCATGGGCCCGTGCTGGTCCCCACCAGTACACATGCTGGCTGGGCTGGAGGAACCTCCTTCCCCAGTCCCTGCTCCCCCATGCTGCCCAGGGAACTGAGGGGGCTGCCACTGCAAAGCCAGGCATGTTGGATCTGACTGCTAATGCTTTATTCTGACATTATACTGTCACTGTAAGCCAGTATTAATAACCCTTTCTCAAATGTGTGCCTGATAATGAATTGTTCTAATTTCCCAAGTTACCATGCATTCATTGCTGTCCTGAGTTCACTTACATTAGGTGTCACTTTGAAATTCAGCTGCAAAGGAACTTTTAAGCTCTTTGGAAAAAGGTTAATCTCCAGGGAGTAGTTTTCTATTTTCAATATTTTGCTGGGATCAGCATTTAAGATAGCACAGATTGCTCTGTCTGAATCACACATTCCAAGTTAAGCTCAACAAAGGAAACCAATAGAGTATTGAAATCTCAGCTCTGGGTTTATAGCGCACGTGGACACGACTCTCGTGCTCCCATGTATGGTCTTAAATCTGTCAGACTTGCCTAGATTAGATAGTATTTCTAATCTTTGGTTTTCATCTAAGGGGCATAAATAGAAGCTGAAAAGTAATGATGAATAAGATTTTATTCTCCTGTACTGTTAATATCACATTACTGTGTTTTCTATCTTTTATTCTCCTTTTTAAAATCTTACCCTTCTCATATTATAATTTTTGTTATATAACTTCATTAGGTTTTTAACATTTTGTTATGTTTTTCTTCTTATGCATGCTATTTGTAGTCATATGAGTGTTCAGAAACACTAATACAGGGGCTTTGACTCTGACAAAGGCATTATAGACAATTTTCTCTCTTGAATTACATTACATGAAGAGAATAATTTGAATCCTTCCAAGCAATACAACTATGATGCTGTTGACTTCTTCTCCTAGCTTATTATGGTCAACAGGAGCCTGACATACTCTACTGATACTGTCATCTTTTAGACAGAATTAAAATTCAGCTGTCATTGGAGACCTTTTGGAATTTTCAGCAAAAGAAGTTACCATAAAGCTGTAGAAAAAAATAATTTTTTTGAAATCAAAGGAAGCATTACTGCTGATGGAACCAGGACTTCACCTCCCTATTGCAGAACCTTTATTCTGTCCTGGTAACCTTCTCCCTCAAGTTTAAAAGCCATGGAGGAGTTTTACTATCCCCTAGGAATGTATGATCTACATTATTTAACTAGAACTCAGAAATGGGTAAGGAGAGAATACTAACCCAGAGAGCTGACATATAAGAAGAAGCCAGAGCCTTTGTAGAACTCAGTTTTAGGAGTACAAAGCCCTTTGATGTCCAGGGTCCAGGTCCAGCCAGTGGTAAAACAGGTAAAGTACATAGGAGAGCCTTTATCAGACTCTCCATTTGATCATACCACAAAAATCCAGTTTAAACGCTACTTATGAACTTTAGTTACATGTAATTTGACATCACGCACTTCCAGTGAGACAGACAGAGGGACTTTTTAATTTCATCATCATTAGCATTCTTCCTATAATAAACTTTTATCTAGGTAATACTCATGTTTTATTCATGTTCCATCAAAGTTCTGTGGTAGATGGGGAAAATACTGAGTCAGTTTATATTGAGCATGAAACCCAAGCAGAACCAAGAGTGAGCCTACAAAGACTTCTTGGAATTGTAGATGTCTAGAAATCACATTTGTTCTTGAAATATAAATAAACGTGCCATATTCTAATAATATTTATCCTTACACAGTTTGTCTTGAAATAATTCTGTATCAATCTTTTATTTCCTAGAAATAAAATTCCCCCCTCCCCTTTTTTTTTTCACTATAAATAGACGTAAAAAGATAGGGTGAAAACCACCTACAAAAATTTATAGAAGCCTATGACTGATACAAATATCCTGAATTAAATCTCTGCATTTCATTATACTACTGCTTAGAAAGTTTTTAGACAAATACTGACAGGTTTAGAAACCAAATATTCTCAGAAAACAAGTTACTTTAAAAAAAAAAAAGCAATTTTCCTCATTCTTTATTCTTTTTGACAAAGAAAAACTTCAGGTTTTGTCTTTTTGGAACAAGAAAAATCAGTGTGGGACAATGTTCCAACATTCCATGGCAGGGAGTTTGGAACAAGATGACCTTTATGGTCCTTTCCAATCCAAACCATTCTATGATTCTGTGATTTTTTTGCAGGGTATTTCAAAATTCAAGACACAAAGTAATTGACACAGCAGAATATCCCTCAGAATGTAAACCATGGCTAGAAAAGAGTCTGACTAGTTCCACTATGTAATCTCGATAGCTACAAAATTCCAGCTCTTAAAATTATTTTACATGTTTAGCAGGCAGAGATTCAATTGCTTGGTTTATTGTTTAGCAATGTTAGCAGTGGCCCACAGATTCCATGAGCACCTACACTTCTGAAAAAATAGGCTCATTTTGTGCGTTTCACTCTTTCAACCTCCTTTTCAGCTAGCTGATTACTGTAATAACTTGGCCCCATGGTATGGCAAATTTGCCCTCAGGCTAGTCCTATTAAATTACAATTTCAGGACAAGAGTTACACAAGAGCTTACAACAAACATGGGGAAAGGTCTAGTATTAGATCGAGTCATCAGCTGAACAATTTATTTAGCATGCATGGGAATAGCTCAACAGCCCTTCAATTATGTTGTACAGGTTTTTTCCTTTTCTTTTTCTTTTTTTTCTTTTTTTAATATGTGAAGGAGAACTAGAATGTAATGAATGGAAGGTCAGAAACAGTGTTCTTATGCTCTAATGCCATATTGGTTATTTATACACCAAAAGCTGGTATTTGTATTGTGTTTTCCATTCTGGAAAATATCTGCTACAGACACTCTCCAAACCTGCCACACTGTTGACCTTGAGTGATGGTCACACATCATAGGTGAACACAGCCTCAGCCCAAGTTGACCTGACAGCAAACAGAACTCCTGTTATCAATATCTTAAGGGCTAAGGGGGGACTATTTGGGATTCCAGCATTTGCATTTTGGGGGTTGTTCATCTGCAAGTTTGTCGCTATTCAAATATGATCATTGGATAATGGTTTGTTGTTAAATACCTCTCCACTACAGCCATAGCCTGCTTAATGGGGACCTTAGAACAAGATAAGAAAAAAAAAAGAAAGGCTTGTAATTGTAGAGTTAATCAGAAAATCTCATGATTATTCAGCCCAGGAACTTAAGCTTACATGGAGCAAACAGAAACAATGCATGGGAGACTTACTTTTAGTGCTCTGTGCCAAAGCGAAATGAGACTCACAGCTAATAGAAGTTTGGGATTTGGGGACCTGGAAGAAGTAAAGAATGACAGAAATAAAAAATATGGATTTAGAGATTCAAGTCTCAGGTCAGTGTTTTGAAATAAGCCTGGAATCATTGAATTAGCCACTTAATTAAATGAACTGAAATACTGAAATGAACTTCCTGCTGTAATAGATTTTGTAATAGTTTCATCTGAACAATTTAATTGCTCTGTTTGAAGATTTTATGCAGTTGATTGATTAGCAAATTCAGTTTTGCCATTTAATAGTAAATATCTCTAGTGGCCTTCATGATTTAATGGCCAAAGAATTCAGTGCTAATTTACTATGAGAACAAAAAAGACAGAAAAATATTTTCTTTTAGTTTTTGGCAGTTGTTATGGCTGAGTTGTATAAATACAAGGGCCAGCATCAGCATCTCTCCAAGAACAGTGCTAGCTGTTAGAAGACCCAGCTGTGCCAGGCACTCCAGGCTGCCTCACAAAATGTTGTTTCATAAAGGCAACTGATGACCAGACCCAAAATTCTCTAAATTGAATGAAAAGCCTCCTAATGTCATTAGGAAATCCTGAATCAGGGTCTTTGTTTCACTATTAGATTGCAGGCAGTGATTGCGGTCTGACACATTGCACAAGGCAGTAGTTCTTGATAAACACTTAATTTTTTCATTGTGACTGTTTTTGTTAGGATTCACTTTGCCTAGATTTTAGCGCAACCAATTACTACTCAGCAAAAAATACAGTTATGGTCAAATTAGTTCTGTCCTCCTTTTCTACTTCTTTGCAAGTACATGGGTAGTATGATCTAAACCCAGAGAAACACTGAAGAGCAAGAACTGCCCTACTGAGAATTATGATCTTTCTTTCCATGTTTGCTATTGTTGGTAGCAATTTCTGAGTATTTCTCATGACTGCTTTAGAAATATTCATCCAAGAACCCATCATCCTTGCTCGTATGCCACATCATTTGCCCTCCTCTAGAACTGTATCCCATATTCAAAAGGACTGCAGAAAAACACTTCTGCTATTAAAAACTTCTCCACTGAATATAAATATGGCAATGGAGTTACTCAATTGAATCAGGGAAAAAAAAAAAAAGAAAAAATTCACAGTAGTGTTGTAGGTTATTCTGGGGAAAGATCATGACACTTTAAAAATGATGTCTCATTCACTATCTCCCAGAAAAAAATAAGTCCATTGCCCTGCAGAGAAAATTAACTAAAAGAACTAAAAGAAGAGCTTTGAGAATATACCTTTCTCTGCTATTTGCAAAATCAAAATAAGAATGAGAGGACAGTCACCATGTGACATTCATTGGTCACATATAAAACTCAATTTTGCATGGTCTGTTGCTGCAGAAAACAAATTATTAGTGGATTATTTATCACTGTAGAAAATTAACAAACTTAGGATGTAGAAGTGGTAGCAAAATACAGTAGTTTACCCTACTAAATCTGCTTCAATACAAGAATACATCAGTCTGATGTTGCCAAGACTTATATCCCCAGAGAAAATGAAATTTTCTCACTGTTACTCCAACCAGTAGGCTATCATTTTGGAAACGGCACTTTCTAACTGCTTGCAAATATTAAGAAGAAAATACATGACAGGTGTCAAAATATTTTAATAATACAACATCTTAGAGATGTAGATAAATGAGTGAATTCTGCCAAGTGAAAACACTCAGAAAGCCAGAAATATAATGAAAAATAGAGAGAAAACAGTCCAGAGGTTGAAGTACTGAGCTGTTATTCTGTGGTCAGCTCTGCCACAGACTCCTTGTTTTGACTTTTAGCAAACAGGTTTGTCATCAGCTTTCCCAGGTGCCAGACCAGACCTTGAATGCTGCCGCTCTCCCTCCAAAAAAAAGCAAGATAACCCTTCCCTAGAAAGCAATTGTGATGATGCATTGTGAGAGGTTTAGACACTGTGGTGATGAGCACTGTGCAAAAACAAACCATGTTGAGATAAAACTTGTCCTGTCAATCACCAAACTGCTAGGAGGTAATTTTCAAAGTGACACTTTCATATTATTTATTTTAAAAAAAGGGAAATTTTTACTTCTCTTTTCAATTAGCATAGAAAGCTATGGTATACTAAACATCGACAGCTTAGAAATAAAACAGCTAAGAGTAAACGTGTAATCTCTGAGTGATGCCACGTGGTGCTAAGATTCATCTTCAGACCTCTTCCTTTGGCACCCACGTGCACCGAGGAGGAATGTGGCTCCAAAAGAGCAGCTCCTGCCAGAGCTGGAGACAAAGACAGACAGGCTGAAGAAAAGACTTGCTTTGAAGGGACTTTGCACACTATTTTTTATTCCCTATGTCAATTATATTTATACAAAACAAACAGAATGATGCACTGCTTAACAAACAGACCCGCTGAACTAATTGCCAAAGGGTGCCATGAATGCTAAAGTTACACTTTAAAGTTAAACCCACTGAAAACACAGAAAACACATCCAAATGCCAGAGAGGTAAAACAGCTGCACGTTGGGAAAGGATGATACTTGCTTGCCCAGTTCTTGTTTTTCCCTTGGCATTAAGTTATGGTACCACTGGGGACACAATAGAATTCAAAAGACCTTTGGACAGACCAGTTAAAGCCTTTCTTTCAGCATTTCAGAATAAACTTTCCAGGACACACACGCTTTCTTGCTGCCAGGACTTCAACCACACCTGGCTCTAAGGAGAGCACTTGATGTGATACTCTTAGACTGCAGCACCAAGGCCAAGAGCTTCAGGGCAGACTTTCACCCTCATCTACTGGTGTTCTACTCTTTCTCCTCTAAAGCAGGCAGTCCACGTTAACAAAGCCATCCTCTCCTTAGAAATAAGGACACAATTTTTACCTTTTTTTTTTTATTACTTTTTTCTTTTATCAGTAGGAAACAACATTTATTTTGGAACAAGTATGATAACCTGGTGAGGAAACTTTTCTTGTCGTGGAGAAAAACACCACCATGTAAGAGCAGAACAAATGCATGTCTCATGCACGACCGCTTGAGTTGCATTTCTCCAGGGCATCAGGTTTACCTCAGGAGGGAGGATAATAAATACGCGACCTAAACCCACAGATGGAACTTTCTGAACAAATGACTGATACTGCCATCAGCTCACAAATGCAGGAACAGTACAGAACTACAAAGGAAAAGATGTATAGCCATCAGAAACATAAGCCCTTACAGTTCATTGTGTATGTGCTCACTCGTGTTACCATAGTTCAACCTGCCCTAGAGAAAAAATGGCCCCTTTTGATCAGAAAAAATAGCACTGTTGGATTGAAACGTGCTTCAACTCCAAAATGAACATTTTAATTGAAGGTATTTGATACAGCTAAATGATACAAACTGCAGTTTAATTACATGATATTTCATAGTAGACTTCTCTCTTTAATTCTGCTAGAGTACAATAAAGCTAATTCAAGCCCTGACCTGATGATATGTTCAGAAAAGCTACCAGTCTTATGCTGTGTTGCTAAGACCTGATTGCCACAGTGTCTGTACAGGCACTGGTGTGTGCAAGGGCAGGAGACATTCTGGACAGGGCAGCCTCTCCAGAAGGAAATGTCACCTGTGTCACCAACGGAGCTCAGCAGCATGACCAGCTCCCTACAGCCAAGGCTGGTCTTGGAGCTCAGCCCCTCACCTCTGGCCAGGTGATGCAA
Organism: Pedionomus torquatus; assembly: GCA_013398155.1. Taxonomy (NCBI): domain Eukaryota; kingdom Metazoa; phylum Chordata; class Aves; order Charadriiformes; family Pedionomidae; genus Pedionomus; species Pedionomus torquatus. Next base: position 207,928 of record VZRU01004987.1, on the reverse strand, counting down.
GACGTGCCAGGGGCTGTGAACTCCTTGGACATTCTCCTGTGCTCTGTGTCCAGAGGAAGGACTGGAAAGTATTCCACCTTTTAGAGCTAAATGTCTGCATGATCACAAAAAATTAAACTGGTATTAAAAACATGATGACAACCAAAGTTAGAGCAGGGAGCTATAGCATAGATCAGAATCACTAACTGTTTTTTTTTCCTTTATTTTTCCCCTCTAGAAGGCTCTGATGATGACATCTTTCAGGATTACCTCCTTGCGATGTCAGCTGGCAAGGACTGCTCAATCCGTTGTGATGTTTAGTAAAGCTATTTAAAAAAACACCCCACAACCCTAAACAATTTGACCCTTGATTTCAAACATTGCCAAATACAGCATCTCTTATATCTGTCCCTGCACACACACATTCTGAGTCTATGAAAAGACTTGAGAAGTGTTAAAAAAGGCCTGCAGACCATTCTTTCACATTACATTTATTCTGCGTCTTCTCAAGACAAAAAAACAAGTACACATTCTCTACCAGCTGGGGTGCACTGTGTTAATTTTGATAGAGCAAATAGATGCAGACAAAGCAGTAAACATGTACAAGCACTAACCAAGGTTCAGAGGAATGAATGCAGACACCTTGGCATGAGCACCATAGCAACAACTTCCATTAAATATTTTTAACCTTATTTTAAAGGTATAAAGAAGGAGACAAAAGCTGCTAAAGCATTTGAAAAGTGAAAGACAAAGTGAAATTCAAGTTAACAATGCTGTTTACCTCTTTCCCTTCACCTGTAGAGAAGATTTATTTTAAATGGAAAATACATTTATTTGTCAGTCTTTTTAATGGGATTAAAGTATTTAGCTGTCTCTTCAGGGAAAAAAGAGAGGAACTAGAACTGCTGCTGCTCCTTGATGCTGAATTTGCTTCCCAAAGGGCAAAATTAGAGTGCACAAAAGAATAGCAGAGAGGTTCAGTTCTTGTCTAGATCTGTTAAATCTCATACTAGGGGAGCACTACATAGAGAACTACCCTTGCTGCCTCTCTGGTTGGGCTACAACTAAAGATACCTGGGCTTTTTCTTTTTATTTTTCTTCCCTTTCTCCTCTTATTTTCCTTCTCCTGTATTTTCTTCTCCTTCCTTTATTCCTTCCTATCTCCTTCCCTTTCTCTTTCTTTCTTTTCTTCTTCATTTCTCTTTCTCTCCTTTTTCTTTCCCTCTTTCCCTAGCAGAAATTGAGAGGAGAGAGATGCTGTATCCAGGGAACATGCAGGGAAGGGGCAGTATGGGAAAGGGGGCAGGTCCGGGTGAGCAGAGTCCCAGGGGAGGCCAGGTTGCAGGTCACGGCAGGCACAGCTTCAGATGGTCTCTCAGTCTTCACTGATGCGCTTCAGTCTTCACTGAGCGATGGTGCGGGGATGCAGCACAGTGGGGATCCTCAAACAGCCCCACAGGCAATGATTTTGGTCCTGTCAGCCCGCCTGCCTTCTTCACACCGCCCGAAGAACTATAGACCAAGGGGAAGAACTGAGAAAGGGAATAGTTCTCTCAATTTGTCTACCAGTTCAGCCAAAATCAAAGCTTGATTCCTTTTTCATGTTGTCTTCTAGGTAACTTTTGGTCTCATTAGCAGCAGTAGGCCTTTTGTTTTGCTTCTGTTTTGACAAGTTCAGAGTTTTTCACTGCTTGCAAAAACATTGATGTAATAAGTTGTATCTTATGAGGAGAGACTGAGGGAGCTGGGGTTATTCAGCCTGAGGAAGAGGAGACTGAGGGGAGACCTTATCGCTCTCTACAACTACCTGAAAGGAGGGTGTAGAGAAGTGGGGGTTGGTCTCTTCTCCCAAGATACAGATGATAGGACAAGGGGTAATGGCTTCAAGTTGCGACAGGGGAAGTTCAGGTTAGATATTAGGAAATATTTCTTTACTGAAAGGGTTATCAGGTATTGGAATGGGCTGCCCAGGGAGGTGGTTGAGGCACCATCCCTGGAGGTATTCAAGAGAGAAGTTGACTTGGTGCTCAAGGATATGGCTTAGTGTTGGGTGGTGTGGTTTGTTGTTTATGGTTGTTGGGTTTTTTGGAATTATTTTTTTTTTTGTGTTGTTTGGGGTGTGGTATTTTGGGGTTTGTTTTTGTTTGTGTCGTAGTGTGGGTTGGTTGTGGTGTGTGTTTTATGTGTGTTTGGTTTTGGTTTGTTTGGTTTTTTTTTCCTATTTGTTGGACTAGATGATCTTAAAAGGTCCCTTCCAACCTAGGTGATTCTGTGATTCTGTATTTTGGCCAGCTTGGGTTTTAGGCCTCTGTACATTTTCTGTTCCCAGTAATCCCTTGTACCTCCTTTTAGCAATGTGCAGAGCCCAGCAATCATGGTCTGAGATGCAGTTAGAAATAACTAAAGAGGGTGCTTTCCCCTATTGCCTGGTTATTCCCTGTGAGGCCTGCCCATAGCACAGAATGAGGAATGCAGCCCTGAACAGCAATCCCAGGGGAGCAGAGACACCCATTTTTAATCAAAACCCTTGAAGTTTGAGCAAAATGCTACTTTCATGATTTTGTGGAAACAAATCAAAATTTCCTGCAAGAAAAAGCAACCAGAATAGTTATTTTCCAATCAACTACAATCAACAGTTATGATTATAGTAATTTGAATATCATTATTTCATGCTATTAATAACATCAGCCCCTCACACAAAACATGAAGTGACTAATCCAAGACAATGTAAACGATAACTCTGAACCCGGTGCTTACTCCTGCCTTAGTTCTTACTCTGCTTGACCAAAAAATGCAGTGCTGTTACAGCATTACCACCTGAAACAAAGCTTCACGAGGGCTGTCTGCAGACGCATCCTTTTAAGGCTTTTATATTCCCTGCATGCTGATTGCAACCCTTCCTGATGGCGCTATCCACAGGTCTGAATTTTAGACCTGACATTATATTCTTTTAACCTTGTGTTTTCTATTCACTGAAAAGACCAAAACTCATTTCCCATCCCTCCATCTTTCTCCACACACATTTCACTGAAATAATAGTGGAAGAATTGGCTTGATGTCCTTTAACTCCACAGTAACTTCTTTGCAGTCACCCTTTTTTAAAAATGATTAGCTTCCTGATGGCGTATAAACTAAAGCATTTTTACATATATGATATTTTCAAGTAATAAATAAAATTATATTCGTAATAAAGATGTTCTTTTTAATGATCACCCACCATTATCTGAAGTGCAAGAGTTTCAGATCTTCTTTCAAATTGTTGCATGCTCAAGAACTTTTCTTATTGCTTTCTTTCTCCCTCCACCGCTCTAAGCACTTGTGAAATGGTTTCAGCTGTTCTTCACTCCTCATTGGGAAGGGATGGCATACTCATAACTGAAGTTCCTGGGCTAAATGCTAGACAAGAGCACTTGTTGGAAAGACCACTCTCTATTTCTTTGAATCTGTTTATTCGGTGCTTTGTTTCCACCTCTGTCAAATGGGAGTAACGACACTTCTTTGCCATGTTTTTTTTAAAAACAAGTATGAGAGGAATGGAAGTAATGTGAAGTCCATATTACTGAAACACAAATAATTCCTTTTTAAAAGAATATAAAACACTGAAAGTAAGTGAAAGGAAAAGATTCAAACTACTTTTTTGACGTACATGTCCACAGTGTGCAGTATCAGACAAGTAATTGTCATTCCACCTGCAACTCTCTATATGCTGAAAGGCTGTTCAGTATTACCAGACAGTCCAAATGCAAAGGAGTAGTTAGAATTATTCAGTTTAACTGCAGTGGGAATCAAATGAAATCAAAATTCCCCAGTCAATGGCAGGGTATACGAGGATGAATAGAGCAGAAATGGATTTCAGGTTGAAGAATTTGTTTCCAGTTACAATATGGAAATCACACAGAGATGTTTATATGTTTATCCTAAAGCAAAAAGAGAAATTGAAAAAACCAGCCACAACCGACAGAGCAGAAACATATGAATCATCACGAGAGCTTCAAGGGTATCAATTAGGATACATCTGTTAACATCAATGGATCTGTGCTCAAGATCTGGCTCCAAGTGAAATTGTCACAGATGTGTGATATAACACCACTGTTTCATAAAGTACATATGCATACTTAGCTTGCCGGTTATTTAATTCAAGCCTCAGGAAAAACTAACTAAAAAACCAACCCATAAAATTTCCTCTTGGGACTGATGGGAAGATATGATCAACACTTTTAATTTCTGAAACGCAATTGTGTGGCACATGAGTAAGTACTCGCTTTTCAGCCTACTGCAGAGGCAGTTCCTGGGCACAACAGCATCATCTTCAACAACAAGAATTAGCAGATTTCTTATGTCAGCAATGCAGCTGTGCACTCCCAGGTAAATATATCTCCAAGACAGCCTTTTCGGCTCTGTAGATATTAACTGTCATGAAAGCAGTCTAAAGATTTGTTGGTGTTCATTTTGACTAACACAATCTGCGGTGATAAATCCAGGGCTCTCGCCTAGAGCACAGCAATGTCCCGAGCACATTGGCCTCACAAGATCCTTTGGTGTCCTGTAAAAGGTTTGTACCTATGTCCCCCCAGGGCTCAGCCCCAGTTCTCACTCACTGTGGCTTCACAAACCGGCAGCAACTGCTGAATGCAGCAAATGAACTGCTCTCAGGAAAGAGGCATTTCTCAGTGTGGCAGTGCCAGAATTTAACTGCTCACAGGAAATGTTTCATTCATTCAAAAATCTCATGAGGGTTATGAAGTGATAGTCTGAAGTATTGCTCAGCTTCCCTTCAGACTGGTGGCACCAAGGGTCCTGAACAAGTTCAGTGCAGAGCCCAGATGACTTTGTTGCTTCATATCTCTTCACCCATTAACTTGTGGTGGCAGTTTTAGTCCCAGAAATGAATAAGACATTTGACTGATTGGATTTTCAGACTTTGGACATTTATATTAAGGATTTTAGATAATTTAGACAGAATGAAGCCTACCTCTCAGGCAACAGCAGTATCATAACTGCCTATGTCCCTTCAATACTTCAGCTTTCAAGCTTATGTTGTCCCCATAACTCTAAAGGGCTCTGAAGTTGCATCTTCACATGATTTCTAGAGCTGCTTTTTATACATTTGTTTCCTGAGGACGAACCATTAAAATACCTTTTTTTAAAAAAGCATTCTTACCTTGTAGAGCCCTGCTGGCTTATCAGGAAGGCATTAGAAAGAAAGAAACAAAACACCTCTTAAATAAAAAACCAACACCTATATGTCTTGATTCCTCCAGCAAGCATGATCAGTGTCAGCCGGCTCCCCCCACGTCAGCCCAGCCCCCCGACTGACCACATACAATATGCTGGTCTGGGAGCAGCACACAGCTTTGGAGCCACCTCCATCAAATTTCTAGATCATTAACATGTACCAGGATAAACAGTGCAGCAAGCTATGCAGCATCAGTGAGGCCAGACTACTTTGGGATTATTGGCACACAATTACCAAGAAACATTTAGGTAACTGTGAAAACAAAGGTTCAAAACTTATGATTTAATGTAGGTGCCTTTAGAGTGAGAAGTGGAGAAGAATTCATTGAAGATCACAGTTTGGGTATTGGGTACTTAAATACAAACCTTATTATTAGTATCAGGAAAAGGTCCAAAGATTGAGGATTTAGCACCAAATAGTTGGCTTAAAAGGAAGAATTCTTTTAACCAAGTGTTTCATGACATGTTTTGCCTCTATTAAAAAAGGGCTTATTTTCATATATTTAAGGAAAAGTGAAAATATAACATTTTCAGACATTTAAAAGAATTAAGCAAAAGAAAATGAAGCTGGAAACAAACCAGACTAAGCGTTATTTTCAGTTTTGCTTAGTATGTGTTAAACAAGTCTTGTTTTAAAATGAAAGCCATTTGTTCATTAAAAATATTGACCAGCTCTAATCACATTTGTTTGAAATTGTTCCCCTGGCAACTGCAGCCAGAAGCTGAAAAGATCTGTTTTTGTTTGAGGAAAGACTTGGATGCTGATGAGCTCCTTTGCTTTGCCCAAGTATATTAGTTAGTCTAATAAAATACAGTTCTTCTCCCTCCTAACCATCAATGTCTGGCACTCAGTAGATCTTCTGTAAATAGGTTCTGAGACCCACAATGAAAATGTTCACCTGCTTTGCAGAAGTCACAGAAAAAGTCCAAGAGAAGGAGAATCAGATTTTTATGAGTGTGTTTTCCTACTCAGTAGCATGGAGTCAAATTTCCCAGTTCTTCCGCTTCTCTACTTTCATTTAGTAACAAAGCAGTGAAGACATTCAAAAGACAACCCATACAGCCTGTTATTAAGCATTAGATGAACCATCCCAGGGTAGTGCCTCTACCTGTCTCTCAGTTATGGGGAAAGCCACGACATTTAGCTTTGATTAGACACTGTGACATTTAGATGATCAAAATAAAGCAAAACAAATTGCAGCTCGTACCCTGTTCACAGAGCGCACCTTGACAGCCAGAACATGCTGGCAGGATTTTGTGCCACACTGAATTACTCTCCAGTCTGATAGGACACTGAATCACAGCACGCTGGGTTTGTCCTAACCGAACCCTGACATCTTTATTCATGTAAATAGTATTATTGCATTTATGGAACTATTCATATGCATAAAACTTGGAGGAACCAGGAAGATGCCTGGTCATTTCTGCAGGGCTTTTTTTTTTCTCCCCTGAATTTATAAAGGATTTGTTATCATAATTTTCTTATCACATATTCTTAGAATATATTATTTCCAAATGCTAGAAGTGCTCTCTTCATATGCTTCAATTAGGAAGAAAATCTCTCAAACACACACACAAAGGCAGCAATACAATTATTCTGAGAATAAAGTCATTTTGTAATCTCATTCTATTCATTCCACAGCCTGGGCTAGATATTAGAAATTAACTTCACTCTTGACAGCAACACGCAAGATGCTTTTAAAGATCTTTGTCAGCACACACTCCATTAGTATTACGGTTTCCTGGTTTGCATTAAAAACCTACAGGAAGTTTGCTGAACCTGCATTTTTTCCTGTGCCTGGTTTGGAAGAGAGACGGCTCGTGAGCTCTCTCTCCCCACTGCAGCGCTCTTCAGGAGCCAATGTTCACGAGAGACCACGTTGCATATTCATCAACTGGCTGAGAACTGCCTTATTCCAGTGCTGGTATGATTTTTCACTGGTCGGATTCACAAGTGAAATACAGTGCACCGGGGCCTGCATTCTCAGACCTTTTTCCACCACTGGGATTCACACAGGCTCCCCAGTTTAAATCAGGACAGTTTAATTCAGAAAAGCAAATCTGGATGAAAGGAGTTGACATCAAAAGCCCGGAGCCTTCCTTAGGTATCTGGCTCCCAGTGCAGGTGACAAATTGTCAAATCTCCATGCAACTATGACAAGCCCTTGGAAGGTAGGGTAGGAGTTGTAAGAACCTGTAAGGAATCAGTTCATCCTTGGTGCTTTGTGAGGGTGCTGAGCAGAGATGGAAGAAGAAATCAGATAACTGGTGTCCTCACTGGAGGTAGAAGGATTATCTGGGCTTGGAGACTAAACACTGGAGCCCTAAACTGTAAACAGCTCCTTAGCACTGCTGCAATTGCAGAGTAAGAGTGAGATTGTCAAGAGAGTGAAATTGTTAAGTAAACCTGATTTTAGATATTAAATATCTCTAGAAGACCTCATTTAAAAGGGAAAAAAAGTGACCCCCTAAGATTCTGTTTTCAAATGGAGAGGACAGGGAATTTCTAGGACATTGTAGGCATCACTAGCTCTTGCACCCTCAGCGAACCAGAACCCCAGCTCTGCTGCCACTAGCTTGGGTGGACTGGAGCTCTTTGAGATCATCATGGCACTGTTAGTGCTGAGAGGTTTTAACTACAGAAAGATCTCTTCACCACCCCCACAGTCTGAGCCTAATGGCTTCAGATTTCCTTCTGCAGTGTGTTGGTCCACCATGTACAGAACTCAGGACCGTGTTTGGTCCAGTAGCTCTGCAGTCAGGAACATACACCACAAAACCCCACTACATCTATTCAAAAAGACAATCAGATTGACAGCACGCTGTCTTGCCATACAAATAATATGAAAAGTTTATATACAGACTAGTGAATCTAACATTTGTATAAGCTGAATTGGCTAAATGGGGCTTTTCCTCTTCTCTTCTGTCAAATAAGAGTTGCATTATTCTAGGCCTTGTTTGAAGACCTGTATGTGTGTATAAGTCTGCAGAAATTATACTGACGGATTCTGTGGTAATCCTGGTATTTTTAATTATTTTTTTAAGTGTACTAAGCATTTTACACAGCACAACTTTTAACTGAACATGCTTGAAAACAAGAACCATCTCTCTCCTCCCTCTCCAAGGAATCCCTTGTCACACTTTATGCTGTAGTATCTTTGCAACAAAATGGACCAGCACACACTCTTTAGGATGAAGGTAAGAAAGCCCCTGGCTAGAACTGGCCTCTCTGCAGGTATGAGCTGAAGATGTGATTTCAGGCCTTGGGTTACTTCTGATTTCCTCTCTACTTTATTATGACCGCTAACCACTATGGTTCTTTTATTGGAAGTTCTTCCATTTCTTCTTGCTAATGACCTGCAAGATGAGAGTATTTTTATTAAAGCTGTGAACAATACCAAACTGGGAGAGGCAACAAGCACACCAAAGGACAAGATCAAAATTTAAGAGTTTTAACCAGCCAAGTGAAAGGCCTGAAGAGAACATGTCATTAAGGATATCTGGAGAGAATGGTGCTGAGAACTTCATGGTGATGAATCAGAAGTGTGGTTAATGTTAACCTGCTGAAAAAACTATAGGGAATGGGGGGAAAATTGTGCGTTATTTTTACAATGTTGATGAAATCTATCAGTATAGAGAAGACTCTTCTGAATTATACTTCAAATATCCTGTACTTCTCTACAGCCGGCGGGACTGTGCATTAGCTGGGCAGGAGGGTAAGGGGGGCCTGGCTGGTACTCTCCTGGAAAGGTGCCTGCAGAAAAGCAGCGTGCAGTATCCACCAAGACAGACTTGGCCACAGGCAACTCACCAGCTAACTACAAAGATAGTCAGTGTTCCTCAAACCATCATCTAACTATAGCGGAAATAAAAAATAACAATAATAATTTAAAAAGGTAGATTTGAATTCACATGGGTTTGAAACAGTCAAGGAGCATCACAATCTCCACCATACACATTCTGGAAATAAAGAAAAAGAAAGGGAAAGGGAAGGGGAAAAGGAAAAAGAGAAAGGGAAGAAGAAAAGCAAAAGGAAAAGGAGAAAAAGGTTTAAGAAGGAAACCTGGGACAAAGCAAGGGTTTGAGCCCAATCTCCTGTCTTTCAGGATAGAAATGTTGCTTTTTCTCTGTTCCTTGGTGAAAAGCAGACATTGAAGAGACAAATCTCCTCATAGGGAACAAGTAAATTTTTCTGTGAGAAAAGTATATACGTTTTGAAAAATCAAAAGAACTACTTTTTTTAAAAATCCAAGTCAAATATTCTGTTCCTTCTCATTTGAAAAACTGAGAGCATGGGAACATTTAAGATTTTGAGTCTTTTTTGCTCATTAGCAGACCAGATAATCGCTTAAAAACACACAAGAAAGAATATGGGGCACTACTATTATTTTAGCCAGTCTGAAGTCCACAGACAGGTCCTAACTCCTGCAATCTTCTCAATATTCTCCTAGACAGAGGAAAGGAAAAGCAGAGATCCCTTTGAAAGAGATCACTTTTGATAACACAAGCCTGAATTACCCAGCATCTACTGTACACAAACAGCAATGACAAACAGACTCCTGTGCATGCAATCTGCATAAAGGCCAATTATGCAGATGCAGGCAAGACGGCAATTTTAGAGCGATGAATTACCAATGATCAACAGCAAATGAATAAAAATCTGCTGGCAGACATGACTAGATTTAATTACTAGTGATGGTCAAGCCATAAGCAGAACAAAAACACATTGGAAGAATTGGGCAAACAATTATACATTTATCCCAGTTAATACAGGCATTGCACTTCTATCCACTCAAAACATTTTCTAACTGCTTTTCAATTTATACTCCCGAAAGTCATTTTTTACTCCTTCTGAAACACTTTATGTAGGGATATTTTTGTTGAGTAACTATAAAAGCGTTTGCATATTATAACCAGGTGTCATTCCCAACTACGGAAAATCAAGGACTAAAGCCTAATACCAGAGCTCAGACTTACCAAGTTCTGCCCTCAGATTCTGAGTGCTACTCTGGCTTGGAATGATGCCTACCACTTCCAGGTTTTAATTTATTTTCTTATTCAGCTATCTTCCTTCAAACAAAAGTGGATGAACACACAGAGCCCCTTTTCTGCAGATAGCTTCTCTGGCATAATTGAAGAAAACGCTCCAAAGAAGTTGACTTTTTCAAAAAACAACTCCCTGAGCATGTAACCCAATGTCTGTCTCCTGCTCTCTAGAGGAACGTCTGAACCTTGGGAAGAACAAATTGCTTTTAGTCAACACGGCTCTTGTGCTTTTTGATACAGCTGAGCTGAGAAACGTAACTATGTACCAACAAGTGCAGACTGCTCCAATACAGGGATGGGCATTAAATGGATCGCTTATATCACAGCTTGTCTGAAACACAAACAGTGAGTACACTGTATAGCCTTTCACAGGCATTCAGCCTGACTTTCCCTGCCTTGCTCTCTGTGACGACAGGAAAACAACTGGAAAAAGAGCACAGAAGACTTGAGCTGGTGGCCTTTGCCAGCCATTTTGCAGAAGAGGACTTGACTGGAGAAGGTGGCAAAGGCTGGGTCTCACTTGGATAATGTTCATCAGGTGCACAATACTGCTCGGCTGGTACAAGTGTTAGCATGAACTCTCATGCAGCTCTCAACAGCTCGTGACAATATAGCTTCTATAATACAGTAAGGAAAATAAGCGTTATGGTGGTGCACCTATGTCTGCACCAGTTACAGTGGTGAAACATTTAGGTGCAGGACAGGGAAGCCAGCTGAGAGAGTGGACTTGGCACTGGGTGCTTTGAAAATCCTGCTGTCAGTCTCTTGCGAAGTGAGAGCTGTTGATGAAAGGCAATGCAATTATTGGTGCTGGGTTGTATTAAGATAACAGCATAAAAAATTAACATTCCCCAGAAGAAATAAAGGTGTTAAAATAGCAGCTGGGTAAATACAAGATAATGAAAGAAAGCAGCGCGATTTCCCCAGCTTCAAATAAAGCCGACGAGTATTTTGCAGAATTGACCTTATTAAAGAGACATTGTCACTTCAAAAATTAATCCAAAACCAAAATTACAATAGCAGTAAGTGAAGGTAGTTAACTGTTAAACTTAGCAATTAATTCCACAAAAACATCAGCACATTTACTTCCATTTTTGCATTTTTCTGTAGTGAAGTGCTAGGTCCATATATGTGTCTTCACTTTTCTTTACAACTGACTGACTTTTTAACACAGTGTTGAAAGTCTCTACTGGAAGATCCAATCATTCATTCTTGGTGTTAATTATTCTTCATTAGGCCTAGCATGTATATTCTACTTTGTAATAGATTAATACATAATACTGAGGAGAGGAAAATTAAATGGAAACTTGTAGGAAATCTCAACTCATTTCATGGAAACTCAATCAGCTCAATCACTGCAGAACGTTTTGTGAACATCTTCCCTAAGATGTTTTTCCCCACATGGGATCTTTTTTTAATAACCCCCCC
>VZRU01004987.1:127109-196235 GCA_013398155.1 Pedionomus torquatus | reverse complement strand
CCCCCCCCACCTTTCCAATTAAATCTTTTAAATAAAAGCTTGATCATAAACTAAATAACAGAGTGAGCAACGCATCTCGCATGCTAATCCAGTGTCAGTATCTCCAATGTGCCAAGCCAGAAATATGGCAAGGTGAATAAACAATCTTTTAAAATCTTATTCTTTCTAAAGGGAACTGTGCAGGCTTCACGCTATTATCTACGACACCGTAATTTTTGTTTCGACCTCTATTACGAAACGTAGCAAAGAATCTCATTACTCAAATTAATTAGACTTCAGTAAATGCATTCATGAGGAAACTACAACGTGCAACATGAATGACAGGATCATAATATGACACAGCAGAAAATCTGGTGAAGAATTACTTACTCCACTGCAAATAGCTGCACAGGTCCAGAAGCATATGCAGACTGATTCTCTTTCAATCTAGGGACACCGAGGACAATTTTAAATACTCCAGTAAGTGCTCATTTAATGTTAAAAGGACTGAACTATCTTAAAATCATTTTCTTTGAGTCTCTATATGGCTGTAGAATTTTGCCATTTACCAATGCGTATCTCTGCTTTGACAAACACTACATGGTGCTTGAGGAGGGATCACACCCTGAGCAAAAAGCTAGGACAGTGATAATGCTGAGGAGCCTGCACACAACTAATAAATCTCCTGAAAATCCTGAACTGGGAGCAAAGTCGTGCCCAGCCAGTGCCCTAGGCACGAGGGACGCTCTTAGAGTGCAAGTGAACATTACTTAAGTGCTTGTTAAAGAAGTGACAACAAAACCTCTACAGTTTATTAGTCCAGCATGGAGAATAGTTTCTTCAATAAATTCTACCAGTAAATCAGTTCTTACTGTGCGGATTAAAGCATCGCTGCCCCAACTGCACTTTTACCTGTTCAATATTTTGGCTCCTTGGTCAATGGCTTCAGGTTGAGGGGAGACAACCACCGCAGTGGAGATGTGAGTACATTGTCACCAGTCAGGGACAAGATGGGAAGTAATGAACTTTCAAGGGGAACACAATTAATTGTGCGATTAATCAGAGGGTTCTTCATTTCCAGTACTTTCAATCTCAGTTAGAGGCATTATATAGCCAGGTAGAAGCCAACAGGAAGAGATGCTAAACAAGTAAGGTTTTTCTTTGAAGTCTCAATTCTACAATAAGCCTGATATTAGCACGCTTACCAGATGCTTTTATCCTTTTAATATGGCTACATCTGTTTAAAATAGGTTCAGCCAGACTATAAGGTGTTCCTTTCTGATATTAATTACACGAGAATGAGTAACAACTTTCCCCATGTGGGTAACGTTCAAAATCCTGAAAAATCTGGCCTTATATAACTTATTTTACTGATGACTATAAAGCCAAACGTGCTGAATTTGAATGACTTGTCCAGTACACATTCCTTGCAAAACTTTGAAATATGGTTGTTAAAACCTATGGCACACACAGAGAGCTGCACACACAACCACTGGCCCTCTTGTGACCTCTGAGCAACTTACATCAATCTTCAGATAACTCTTTGTTGAGCTGGGCTACGGTCTCGGTAGTATTTCTTTCACAAGGCACAACAGACGTTACGATCTGGACATTTCTTTTGAATATGTATTGCACGATATGAAACCGGTTCATAGTAAGGCATGACTTTCACTGCTAGAATAGTTACAATCACTGAGCTGCTTCAAATTTCTGATGAGCTGTGAGAGAGCTACAATCAGCTTTCTATTATTAGACCATAGAGATTATCTGTTAAGGATAATAAACTGATGCTGCAACCAATATTCAGATGTTGCTTTGTATTTATTGTAACTGATTAAAGCTATTGTCTTACCTGTGATTAGTACTGTCATTTCCCTTTTATATTATAACAGCCTAGAGTCTGGGCTTGCAAAGAAACCTCAGAAGAGACTCGTCTTCAAGAGAGTGTACTTCAGCTTCCAAGCACTCCTTGCAGACCCCAAGCACAGCTCAGCTTTTCCTGCTGGCTCTTCTTGCAGCAAGACAAACCCCTCATATCTGAAACACCTGAGCCTCCTCTGATACAGCTCTGACCTACCTCCAAGGCAGGACTGACCCTACCTTCACCTACCCACACCTGGGGGATGATATACCAGAGGCATTAAAAAGCAGCAACTCTGAACTCCCACAACCCTGATGGACTCCTCTTTCTGTGAGTGATGACTTCTATGAGAAGACTGAAGAATTCAATCAAAAAATAATGAGGATTATCAGGCTAATTACTGCATACATTTTCTAATGCTAATAGCGATATGAAACACTAACTGTTATTTACTGTGGGATGAATATTTAAACTTGTCAAGAGAAGCAGGGGAAAAAATAATTTTTTTTTTCCACTTAGAATAGATGCCAACCACAGACACATACATTGTAACGTTTTTATTTTTATAATTAAATTGGCACCCTATTAATACAAAGAACCAGAAACTCCATACGTGAAAAATTGCAAAACAAATGATCACGGTATCCTTAGAGCATTGCATTTAAATACAGTTCAAAAAACTTCAAAACAGGCTTGAATATCATGAAATATTAATAAATCCATGTGTTTATTTAATTACCCTTTTCCTGTTCCTGTTTTTAGAGTTCATACTTACAGGCTGCTTTCTGTCAACTAGAAAGGTTTAAAAATTAGCTCTTTTAGAAATGTAAAATTACATTCTTATCGATTTAGAGAAATCCAGGAAAAAAACCTTCAAAAGTACACACCTAAAATTGCGACATCTGGCAGCACTGCAGTCAAAACATCTTTTGAAGGTATTACCTGCCCATTTATATTTTTCCCTTTCCTACTGAGCAAGTGTGAAAACACTGGTTTCCCAAGAAAAAGACTGCAACAAGTTGCAAATACTTAATATAGTTTTGAACTGTAGCCGCATTCCTAGTTCAACTGAAGTAAGTTTAGAAAGAACAGCAAAAAACTGAAGTTACTCCAGGCTGTAAGGCTAAGTACGTATGCATATGCTGAGGATCTGGATTCCCAGCTATCACTGAAAATGTAACATTCAAAGCCTATTAAGAATACAACGTTAAACAGTAAATTAGCTAGAATAACAGAACATCAGAGAACAGAGGACTCATGGGTCAGCCACTTCATCTCTTCATGTCATCTGCTATACTGCAGCTTATTACAAGAACATATAAATACAAGAATAGTAAATCAGTACTTACTTTATAGAATAAATAGCCTTCCTATAAATAATGAAAATACAGCTACAGTAAAATCAGTGCAAAAATAATCAAAATGTACTGAAGGGACCATCCTGCCTGCCAGAATGCGCATCATAAAACATCCATATTTCACCTACTGCACCATATGCTGACAGAATTAAAAAATGCATAATGTACAGTACTACGTGCGCCGTTCTAAAATTACAGCTATTTACGATGTCAGACAAATGAGATTAAAACAGTGCACATGTTATTTAAACTGTACACTTCACTCTTTCTCATTATTTTGCTGAATTTTAAATAACTTCCTCTTCCCTAATTGATACTTTGAATGGAAATTGCCCTCACAAGTCCTTATTTGCAAGAGCAGCCTTTTTGGAATTAAGAAAGTTCTTTTTCTTTTTCCTTGGAGTTTTATGCAAAGGAAATACTGGATCACTCGGCTCACGGAACAGAAACACCTTCTCCCCTGTGTCTAATACCTCTATGACTTTGGCAGTGTCAATGTTCAAGGGAACACACGGGTCAGACTGTTCCATAGGAGGATGAGTACGCACACATCCGAGATGAAGGAATGATGCTTCTTCCAAGAGGGCAAGTTGATGCTCCTTTATCAAGCTACATTAATGAAAAAAAAAAAAAGAATTGTAAAATGAAAACTTGGGCAAAAAAAGCATAACTTTCCATGTCCTATCCTGACAGATGCAGTGACTTTGGAAGCTAAAGAAATTAATATTTCCATAGACAGAATTGCAATTTCCATTCAAATCCCCAATAATTCACATATCATTTTATACAATACTAAACTGCATAAGGAAAGGTAACCTTAAAATAAATATTCATAGGGAAGATGGGCAATGTGTATGATAAATGTGTGAATTTTGTGGTTATGTGGGAAAAAAATATCTTTTTAGGCATACTATTATTGCTTATTATGTGCAAATATGTTATAGCAAAACACAAGCACCAAACAGCAGCAGTGTCAGAAAATACATATTTATGAACTTATTTTCTGATTTCTACCAGATATAGGAGGAACCTTTAGAGAGTAAATGAAGCTAAAAAAAATTAATCTATGTTTCTTCCTTACCTGTCTTTCCTCTTGTTTAGAGAAGGGAGTTTTTCCACACTTCTGTTTATGAGATCTTGCCTTACTTTGTCCTCCAGTGCTTGCCACAACTCTTGGTTCTTCCTGAAGGAGCAGGAAAGAAAAAAAAATCCCAGCTGAAGGTTCCCAAATATACACTTTCCCCCCGCTTCTGATTTTAGATAGCAAATCCATGACACTAATATCACGAATACAGTAAGAGCGTTCAAGGATTTTTGCTGGCCTGCCACAAGTCATTTAAACCACACCTCAGGGCATAGTCCCAAGGACCTTTTGCTGTTGACAACTCACATCTGACAACTAGAGGACCCAGTGTCACAACATCTGCTTTTCTCCTTCCCGTGTCATGGCAGTGAATTGGTGGAGAGGCTGCACAGCCATTCAGCTGGCGTTAATGGGGATAAACTGGTGGAACAAATGCTCTAGGAGATTACCTGTCTCTGTGAGTAAAGGGGAAAAAAAGTCCTATTTGGGACTTTAATAATGAACTACCAAGGGACTGGCATCTGCAAGGCTGGAACTTCCATTATTAGAAATGAAGACTTCCTTTATATTTTATGGAACTATCGACACCTGAAATCTGGTGTGCTATGAATATTATAAATACCAACAGCTGGAAGTAAAACATTTTAATAAAATCCAATTGAAGTCAACAGAAAATTATCAGATTAAGATGTATAAATCTATAAAATAACCATTTATTTCATAAAGTTATAAAATTTATTAACTATAACTAAAATTATTATAGTTAAAATATTTCACAAAACAAAGTAGCAGTTTCAAAGTATTCTTTCTCCATATTTCAAAGGGAAATTTATTCACCTGTGATTTTTCTATTGCTGTCAATATCTGCTTGTCCAGCAAATACATACATGTGTAAAACAATAATCTTCTCTTTCAATGGTCTACCAAAAAACTATTACACTTACCTTTTCTTACAGCTGCCGGACTCATCTGCATTACTGTCACTTTCAGCAATGCCATCTGAATATTTACTGATGGAATTGAGGATAGAAAGAACCTCACTTTGTGAGCTGGAGGGCAACAATAGATTCAGGATCCTGTGCAACATCCCCATTGGTACCCTTGTCAGTTTAGCTAAATAACCTGCCAGACGGAGCTCCTAGAAGATTAACGAGAAGATAACAGATAAATTTAGCACTGGAAAAAAGAAAAAAAAAAGTGTTAGTGAATTTTAATTACTATCATTCATTATTATTCATTATAAAACCAAAAGATAGGTTTTGAAAATCATGTTTGTGGTGACAGTTTTCAGTGTCAAGTGGACACAGAATCATAGAATGGTTTGGGTTGGAAAGGATTTTATAGATCATCTAGTTCCAAAACAGTCCCACATTCACTGTTTCTATACACACTAGCCTATATATGTTATAGTTGTATATTTCATTGTGGATATAGGCAATGTAAATGTTAAACAACCAGCTGATCTTAGTGCATGTGCTTCATATTCCAGCATGTAAAGCTGAGTTAATTTACGGATTGTACTATTACAAAGAAACCCTTTTCAAGACAGCAATAAAGTGATATGGCATTCCTCAGGCTGTAAAATTAGGGGAAGAAAAGCAGCCTCTGAAACCTAATGACAACATTAACATGTTGCCATGGTTGAGCGCTTCATTGTTCAGCCTCTCTGAACACCAGATTCTGGGATAAGCTCAGAGAACAGCTTGTAATATTTGCTAAGGGGTGAACAAAACATTTGCTTTTATTCCAGTATTGTTTTTTTTTTTTCCAAATGCCCTCTCTTTTTTGGCCCAAAGGTCAGTGATGAAGCATATTCACATAGTGTTCAAACAGACTGAGTTCAAATTTAGTTGTTCCCTAGACAATCAACCAGCCCTGTTTCCCACCCCCCTCCAAACACCAAAATCCCATCCTTATTTTCTGCTCCACCATCAAAACTACTTTGTCCCCAGGGCTCTTCCTGTGGATTTCTCATGCTTATCAAATATCAAAAGTCTAAAATATATTGAGAACTACACGGAAAGAAAAGAGTGAATTAAAGCAAGTTACATGCCTCAAAGGGCACCAGAAAAAAAGCTGCTGTAGTCTATTAAAACCATACATGTATTTGAGGTAGCTGAAGTTAGGCAAGATGTGCCAAGTGTTCGAGATGACTCATGGCAGTTGAGTCATCTCTGTTCTGTAGACTCTCCTATAAGCATTGATGGAGGAGATGACTACAAAGCCCATGTCACATAAAAAACCCACAAAGTCCCACCATGCAGGAAGACAGCCCATTTCTTTGTCCACAGTGGTTTCAAAATGTCACAGCTAACTCTGCCTCTTTTTTGCATGATGAATTTTCAGAGGAGCGAACACACCTAGGAGATCTCTGGATTAAGTGAATCTTCTTTGAAAGAAGCCATTTCACTATAAGGATGCTCTGCAAATGACAATTCTTTCTGCTAAATCCATGCTGAAACAAAGTAATCACCCCCAAAGTAGCCCTAACCCAAATTTAGATGGCCGCACAAAACAAAAAAAATTAATTGTTGTGGTCTAACACCAGTTGACAGATAGGACATGCAGCCGCTTCCTGACTCCCCTATTTGGCACTCAGAAGAGAACTGGAAAAGTAGAAGCAGGAAAAAACTTGTGGGTTCAGATAAAGACAGTTTAATAATTAAAGGAAAAACCATGCACTCAAGCAAAGCAAAGGAAGGAATTAATTCAGTGCTTCTCATCTCCAGGAAAGCAGGGCTCTGTCACATGTAATGGTTACTTGTGAAGACAAATGCCATCACTGCAAATGTCCCCCCCTTCCTTCTTTCTCCCCCAGCTATATACACTGAACATGACATCACAGGGTATGGAATATCCCTTTGGTCAGCCAGGGTCAGCTGTCCCCGCTGCGTCCCCTCCCAACTTCTTATGTCCCCCCAACCCTGCTCACTGGCAGGACAGTGTGAGGAGCAGAAAAGGCTTTGACTGCTTAGCAACAACTGAAAACATCAGTGTGCTATCAGCTCTATTTCTTATCCCAAATCCAAACCACAGTACTATACCAGCTGCTAGTAAAAACATTAACTCTATCCCAACTGAAATCATGACGGCAATCAATCTCCCTGTTCCATAACCCCTCTCCAAACAGAAAACTCCATTCCAAAAGGAAGGAAAACTACCCACTTCCCAAAGTGTTCTTCAGAGGGCTCTTCAGTGTTTTTACAGGTTTTCGCTGAGACACCAGAATGAACAAGACAAAATCCTAAGACTGATGATTAGTATCTAAAAAGTCCAATGTTTTCACCCCAAATGGGCACCAAAGTTAGGTAAAAATTATGTCTGTTGAGGCTACTTAGGGCAAGAAATTATTTGGTTCTTTTCTGGAAAGAGATATAAATAAGAGCTTAAATCTTAATACCGACACCTAAGTTTAATTTCTATAGTTTTATATAGAGACTGTGTTGTACTTTTGATCTTTAGAAACTGCTCTAGAAACTTACAGAAGAACAACATTAAGTGAGAATAAAAATTACACATCTCTGTGACCTATTCTGCCCTTTTGGGCTAAATAGCCTCAGGACCTTTAACTTGGTAATTTATATATGGATGATCAAAACATCATGACTTCAGTACTGCTTACCTCTGTAACACTTTCCTCTAAAATATTCTTTTCTCCACTCTGAACCTTATCTTTCTGTATCAAGTATGATTTGGACTGAAAGGCAACCCTTAATGCTTTTCTACCAGCAGAATTCAGGATTAAGTAATCCTGCAAGGTGCCACAATGCTGTCAAACAGTACCAGAAGCAGAACAGGTGCCTCTGACATCTGTAATGCAAAGGGAGTGCTGATGTGTGAACATGCACCAGCAGCGAGTACAGTGCTGCCAGATGCTCACAGCTACCCCAACCACCCTGCAGAAGCAGGGAGAAGTGAATGTGCTTGCAAACGCAGGAATGGTCACGCTAGTCAGACCAAGAGCCCTCCAGTGTGGGCTGAATTTGATTCTTCAGGTGTATTATACGGTAAGGTACCACAAATATTAGGAATTGATAACATCTAATGGATACAAATGATATTTGTGGCACCAATAACCTCATCTGTATTCTCTGGATTTGGTCAAAATAAAAAGAGGAATGAACTGCAGTTCACAAACAGCAGAATTACCTTTAAGTGTTCGGCCTTAGTGATGTTTACTTAAACAAGAAATGAATCAATGAACTCGATCCATGCTGTATTTCACACTCACTGTGCTGTTTTTCCACATGACAGTCCACCTGCATCATCTACTTTCTCTAAAATGCAACCAGTGTACCTGGGGCTATAGCTATGAACTTATTTAAAAGTAACTTCACAGTCAGGGGCTTATGATCCTGAACTCACTATCATTCAAGCAAATCTCTTATTGAACCAGATCTTCCTCGATAAGGATGTAAGCTGAAACATGAAATGTAGGAAAGCAAAACCAAAACCTGGTTTTCCAGAGAGAGCTGCATCCACAGTTCTGTAAACTAGTCTAAAGGGGAAAATCCTCTTTAAGGAAAAGAATGAGCATAAGATACAGAGCCATAATAGCCACAGTTTCACAATACTTGCCAATGTAACATGTTCTGTAAATTGTAAGAAAACTGGGGAGAAAAAAGATTTAAAAAAAATCACTTCCCATATCAGCTCACAGGATAAGCACATCTGGAAATAGGAACATGACACACTGAGCCTGAATAAATTACTCCTACTAAGCACATACTTCTTTACAGTTGAATTAAGAGTCGTCACGTTTGGAATTATAGTTGGAAAGACTATATATATATTTATATATACTTGCTGAGAACAGAAATTGTGTTTTATATGTCTGCATGGTAAATATGTATAGGTTTTATGAAATTTCAATACAGTATATCTCTGTATATATATTCTGTATAGCCCAGAATATCTCTGGGCTACACTTTATATGAATAAATATAAACAGAAAAGCCCCAGTGGTATATCTAATCCATATTTACACAAATTAATTATTTCTTCAGGGAATCTTATGAACAAAACATAAAGCACAGTCCCCCAAGTAAACACTTAACAGTACATCCAGTTTTTCAAATACAGTGAGGTGACAGCGATCCTCTTCAATTTCTGTCTTCAAGATGTCAAAATCTGTAATTATCAAAAGTCATCGATCATCTGCTAGGGTGCTAAGAGGACTGGCTACTGTGAAGATTATGACGTATTCTATTTGCATGCATCTGTAATTTGCAAAACAATGATTTTAACCTCTCAATTTGCAGAATACATGCCATGCTGTACAGAAGCTCTTTCACAATGTATTTGTGCCAAAGAAAATAACCATCACGGGAAGACAATTAAATTGTCAGCAATTGAAGGAACGTGCTTTATGTATGCTGTAGAAAAACCATATCCAGCTTCCACCCCAGCTGAGTGGTATCATCTTGGGGCATACAGAACAAGGAGTGTCAGCATTTAATTATAGAACTTTCTAGGACCAAAATGAACCACAATATCGTGCAAAACCAGCATATTCCTGCTGAGTCCTGGGAAGATGAGTGATAAATACGACTAACAATTCCAAAACAAAAAAGCCACTCTCTTTGAACTGAAATGCTAAGAAAAGAACCAATCTCTCTTGGGATAGGGTGCCCCTCAAAACGAATGATTTAAAGCCAGCAGCAGCATTCAATCACCAGGTCTGTCTCTCTTCCCTCCTACCAAGTCCTACACAGCTGCTTCAGCGTGTATCTTAACTTGACACACATCTTGAATTCATGCCTTCATGACACTCTATCAGAGGCAACCAAACTCAAGAGCAGCACAAAAACATTTCATAATATCCTTTGCAAGATAAAAGCTCTTCAGCTGAATAGCTGGCTTGTTACATGCATCTTCTTCCTCTCCCTCTATGCCCAGGAGTATGGCAAGCTAAGAACCACTGTATGAGATTAATGCGGTTTTCATGCTCTCTTTTAAGAGTTCCCACTTAGCGGTGACTGTTTTTGCCAGCCTATAAAATTGCTAAATAAACACTGTACAAGGTCTCTTCGATTAGTCCAAGATTGCAAGGCAATAACAGATTTAAAAGCAGATTTAAAAGCAGAACTATAGAATCACAGAATCACCCAGGCCGGAAGGGACCTCCAAAGGTTATCTAGTCCAGCCTCCCTGCAGTTGCAGGGACACCCCCAACTAGACCAGGTTGCCCAGGGCCTTCTCAAGCCTCGCCTTGAATATCTCCAGGGAAGGAGCCTCAACCACCTCCCTGGGCAACCTGTTCCAGTGTTCCACCACCCTTAAAGAATTTTCTCTAATATTCAACTTAAATCTACTCTTCTCCAACTTAAGTCCATTACCTCTCGTCCTATTGCAGCAGGCCTTTGTGAACAGACCCTCCCCAGCCTTCCTGTAGGCCCCCTCCAGCCCAGGTTCAAAACCCTCCACTTGCTCTTGTTGAACCTCATGAGGTTCATCTGGGCCCACCTCTCCACCCCATCCAGGTCCCTCTGGATGACGTCCCTTCCCTCTGGTGTATCAACACCACCACACAGCTTGGTGTCATCTGCAAACTTGCTAATGGTGCATTCAATCCCCCTGTCTATATCATTGATAAAAATGTTAAACAGTGTCGGTGCCAGCATGGGCCCTTGAGGGACACCACTTGTGACTGCTCTCCAGCTGGACTTCAGGCCATTGACCACCACCCTCTGAATGCGACCATCCAGTCAGTTCCTTATCCACTGAACAGTCCACCCATCAAATCTGTAAATCTCCAAATTATCAATCAGGATGTTGTGGGGGACCGTGTCAAAGGCCTTGCAGAAGTCCAGGTAGATCACGTCCACAGGTCGTCCTCTATCTACCAACACAGTAACTGTCATAGAAGGCCACTAGGTTAGTCATGCAGGACCTGCCCCTAGTAAAGCCATGTTGGCTGTCTCGAATCAAATGATAATGACAATGGTAATGATAATGGAATGATAATGGTCTCAGCAGTGCTAATCTGGAGGAGTTGGTCTATCCTGTTTAAAGCCTTTTTTCTATAAATATATAATGAACTAGAAAAAAAAATAATTCAACAGTATAAAAAGAATGCACAAGACCAAGTTCACCAAGTTCAATGACTTAAATTACAGTAGTCCAGCAAAAGATCAGCAAATCACAAAGGACCTTTCCAAAGCTGCTTCAATTTTTGTATCTGTTCTGATGTTTGTTTTCCACTAATGTTGAATGCAAGTTTGTATTATCCAAGACTCATTTTATATTTATCATATTCAATATGTATCTGAAGCACTATATGTTTCAGGAAAATATTTACACAAGCCTTTTATCTCCTTACCTGTTTTACAAAAATAAAAATAAATAAATAAATAAATAAATAAGGAACATTGAACAGGACAAAAGATCATCTTTTCTCCTAGAAACATGTTCTGAAATCTTGAGCTATGAGACAAACTATAAATGGCAAATAAAGCCTCAAATTTAATATCGCCTCTGAAAAGTGTTATAGCTGTTACTGCCCATATCACCATTCCACAACTGAACAAATAACTAAAAAGAATGGGTAACTCCCTCATCAGCATTATGCAAGTTATTTTAAAGGACTGTTAATGAATACATATAAAGTCTGAAGTTACAAAGAAATAAATCAGATTAAAACTCACCACCAAGTGATTATTTACATCATAAGCACCCTACAAAGGCCTGCAGCAGAAATTTTTATCAGTGTCAGCAGGATGATACTTCTGTGAAGTCCAAATAAATGATTAGGAGCTCTGTGTGCAGCAGGCCATGGGGGCAGAAAACAGTGAGAAAGAATTGAAGGCTGGAATAGAATTCAGCAGCTCCTGACAGCCACATCCGCTCACAATATCCCAAACTGTCAAGGCCAACAGGGTAGCAAGCTGGTTTTAAAAAAAACACAGTTGCAACACAAGGCAGGGGGGAAATCAAAGAGGAAAATAATAATACTAAAAAAATCCAAACTCTGAGGGAGCACATAGCTTAGATTTAAAACTGGAAGGCTGGTTAATTCTGGTCATTACCTCCTCAGCAAACACCTTCAAATATTACACTCTGCAAGACACACCAGAATGGGGGTTTGGTGTTTATATTATTATGCCCAAAGAATAGGATGCTCTTGGGAAGTGTTAGGATGAGGTTTGAATTCCCACTCTGCCTGATTTAATCCATCAGCACAAAGTGAGATCTTCCATTCGATGACAACAACTTATCCATCAGGTTGTCAGATGTAAGTTTCTCCCAGTAAGGGTCATGGAAAGACTTCGCTCTGAGTGAAACCCATGTGTCCCCACGAGAAGCAGGGATTGAAGCATTTATCGTGCTCCTGTGAGCTTTAAGAGATCTTGATGCAAATCAGAGTAAGGATATGAAGTATGTGCTACCACCAGGTCAATCTCCTAACAGATATAATATACAGGAGTCTCACTCCAATTCTTCATGACAGCAGCAGACCTAAAACATACATCTAAATCAGGAGAGGACAAAGAGTTCAGAAACTGAACAGACATAAGCTAAGGCCCATGAAAAGCTGAGAGACCCTTAGTCTAAGTGGTCCCTTCTTTTGCTTGTTGACCTCTGAAGCTTCCGATTTAGGATACAGGTAACTGTAACTGCACTTGTCTCTGAGTGGCAAGATTTCTGGAAGCCAAAAGCTGCTACACCAAGTCTCTTTCTGACACTAGCTACATATCTCAACCAAGGCCTGCAGATAAAACTTGGGGACAACAGCAATTTGTTTTTAACACCTTTTGTGGGACTGACAGGCAGCCAACAGAGAGCAAATTATTTAAAGAGGTGATGCTCTTTTTGAAAACAATATGAGTAATGATAACTAGAAAATTTAATGAGCAGTCCTCCTATCTTTTAGGTTTGTGATACAATCAACACAATTCATTCCTGATGCTGATTAAAACTTAAACAAACCCCTTGTCTCACTATGTGAAAAATCAGCCAGTAAATCTGTCTGTAAACTCAGGCAATTTAGTTCTCCACAGAATGGAATGCAACACAAAAACCCCTGGAAAGTGTTTGTAAGTGAGCAAAAAGAAGTTCAACTCAGTGAAATTCAAAAGGCTGAAAGCTGGTCAGAATTAACTGAAGTGAATAACAGAGGCTGCCAACGCCAGAACTGGTAGCAACTATTAGCAGATAGTCACTCCAAATGCAGCTGTAATGCTTCATAAAAAAGAAGAAAAGCTGATTTCCAGATATAACTGTAATTTAAACTTGAAAGCTTTGTTCAATTTCATGCTTACCTGACTATAAAGTGCCAAAAATGCATCCGTTTCTATATTTTCCAGGAGATCTTCAAGCACCACACAATTCCATTGCTCATCTCTCAAACTGAAATGAAAGACAGAATTAACACTGAAATCTTTTAAGGTGCAACGACTGTATTATAGGAAACAATATCTGAAAGTCATCCATTCAGGAAGCATATATTTCTGTCAGCAAAACTGAGTGAGCACTGTAAACTCTAAAATAAGCCCATTTCTCCTCCCTTTTCCCCTGACCCACCAGAGCAGAACTTAAGGTTATGCCCTTGCACACAATTCAAATCCATAATCACTCCAAAGCAATGTGATCCAACCTTTCCTCATCCTCCTCTTCGAATTTCATCACCACACTTCACAGCAAGTTGTAGATCTTTTTGTTGCAGGAATATAGTAGTGAACAATTAACTTCCTCACTAGCGATTTTTTTTGTTTCTGGACCTCATTACGAAACCATCCTCATGGCATTTGGGAAAAGCACAAAACTAGTTTCTTCCACTAAGTTTTCAAATAAATAGTAAAGACTAGTTGCAGTTCCTTTGAAACCTTCACCGATACATCTCTGCAGTAGCATCCACAAGCCAGTAGCCCATCTGCTCTTCTAGTGACTCTCTACTTCTGCAACAAGAGAGTCCTTAAGCTACATTGAGAACTCCAGTCCATTCAGAATTCAAACAGATTTAAGAGTGCAGTAACTCCACTCAAAGTCTATCAAAACCATTTTAAATATACCAATTGTTTCATGGAAAACCCTTTTTGTAATGGAAAGTACCCTCTACGGATCTTGCATGAGCCTTGAAATGCGGTAGGCTTCCAATACTGTGCAATACACATGGAAATGTAATTTCTAGCTCCTGTAACCCTAATGTATTTTGCAAATTATCACTCATTTTTTCTAGACAATCTTCACGACAAGACAGGTATTTCTATGTACCTCCCAAGAGACATTTTTTTTTTAATTTGTCATTGATATTTTTACTTAAAAACTGGCCAGGGAACAGTGAAATTGAGCCTGTTTCTGATGAAGAGTTTACATAGCCCATCAAAAATAACTGCATGACAGGGAATTCATGCTACAGTGTGACAGTGGAAATTGAAATTCCATCTAAATTGTGTCAGGTACTTCCTGTGACCCCAGTACATCAGGTTTCAGTGAACTCCCTGTCTATCTTCTCGGGAGAGGAAGGAACAGGACTAAAATTCTTTTTCTCCTTGCTGCTAAGGAGTATTGTTATTTTTCCACTATCCCCTTCAAGAAATGGTGATTGCCATGCAGCGTATCTATATGTAACTAAGCTACTATTATTTTATGTTTCTTATTTCAATATTCCCAAGATTCCTCAGTTATGCTCTGGGCCACATCACAAAAGTGCACTGTTCAAACATAGATGTATAGTTCCTCCTCAACACAGCAGAGCATTTAGCCTGCTGTTTCTCCGTGGTATCTTATGGTCTCTGCAGAAACTCAATAAAATTAAAACCCAAAGAACTTACCTTTGCTCGTGCAGATTTACTAATTGCCTACGTTTATTCATGGCCTGTCTTAGCAGAACTGTCACCTGTCTGTCTGCATTTGTTTCCACAGCTTCACTCTGAAGTCCAAACCCATCTGGGGTCCACCTCTGCCTACTCATTAGATGCTGCTGCTGAGCTGACTCCTTATGCAACATCTCATACTCCAGCTTCCTGTCAAGTTCTTCAATCTCCTACAGGTTGAAAACACATAATGATAAAAAGTCTTAATTTAACTTGAAAGAACAAACTACATTTGGAGTGAAGAAAAAAGATGGTATCAAAATTTCTGATATTAGTTTGTTCATTTCTGATTCTACCCGGCCACTTGCAGTCATTCCACTTTCCAATTCACTGCATGGCTTCAGTAAACATGACTTGCATGTTATGAGTATCAGAACAATGCTGAAAGATACGAGTCTTTCATTCTCATTGTGTTAAAGATATTTATTTTGTTCAAGATATTTTCATTGTGTTAAAGGTTGATGCTCTCTGAAACTTCCCACTTTAGAGGACATCTAGAAAGTACATTACCAGCATAGCTGAGATCTGAACAAAAGAATAGCACCACTAAAACTCATCTATAAGCTGAGTAAGGCTACTGAAACAGCCTGAGAAACAGACTGACTAGTTTTAGTTATATTGAATCAACAGCTAGTATTAAAGAGGTATGAAGTTAAAAGACCATAATTCATATTTAGTGCAATAAAACTAAGGTTAAAATACAATACTTTAAAAATCAAAGGGTTAAAACCCAAAGTCTTATGTGGACTGGATCATGCCAAAGATCTCTCTTTGGTCAAAGAATTAAACTAAACACCAGAAAGAATACTTCATTATCCAGTTTTCTGATGTCTTTGTTGTCTAACTTCAAGTTTTAAATTGCTTAACATCTCTGTGCCTTACCTTCCTAACCTATACTTTGGAGAAAATGACAAATTTAAATCAATTCCTCCAATTCTCAACTGTATTCAGACTATAGATATATTGGAGCATGGCATCTCTAAGGAAGCTTCTGCTCCCCAGTCAGCAAGACTTGACATTGGAGCTTAGATCCATTCTCCAAACGTCAAAACCAAGTATTAACTTGTTTTCGTTAAGGGGATGAAGCAAATTCACGTATAGCCAGCTGTGTTTGTTTCACTGACTGGTAAACTAGCACTGATGCCCTCATCATTAGTGAATCCCATGTAATCTGTAGTATTTCTTTCAAAGTAACACGTGGTAAAATATGCCAGCCAGAGAGACAAAGGAGTTGGACAANTAAAATACAATACTTTAAAAATCAAAGGGTTAAAACCCAAAGTCTTATGTGGACTGGATCATGCCAAAGATCTCTCTTTGGTCAAAGAATTAAACTAAACACCAGAAAGAATGGTGTTTATAGGGCCCAATTCAGTTCTTGCACACTGGATGAAGAATGCAGTGTTAGGTGCTCTAGGTCTCTCTTCTGTCTCTCCTTCAATCCTTTTTCTTCCATCTCTTTAAGGACAGAGAAGCTAAAAGCAATCTCTTTACAGAGACCTCACACACTTAATGCATAAAAGACACTGATTACAGATTATTTTTATTATAATTATATTACAACAATTATTTTTTTAATACTCCATCTATGTACAACTTTCACTATTTCCTACATGCCTTTAATACAAATTTAAGAAAACTGGAAGCATATAAGCATTCTAACTGCCATTCTAAGAGGAACTCTGCAGAGATGACAGCATTAAAATTTAACCAGGAGTTTTCACAGCAATAGTTGTCTAATGATGCCCTCTAGCAAAGAGGTTTTGCTCTTAAAAACCCATTTTGTTTGTTCTACTCCAGTGCTCTCCCAAGACTCAGTTGGATGATTGCAAATAGCAGACATTAAAAAAAAATAAAAAAAAAAATCTGTATGCATACAGAGGACTGAGGTATTAAAAAAAGATTAGAAAAATGGCACATCCCAAGTACACAATAAATACGATGAAGGGGAGAGAACCTTCCAAAGTCTCTACTATTTAAACTGTATGTGTGTGCTTGGAGGGAGGGAGACAGGTAGGTGGCTGGATATATAATCCTTAAAAGCTGTATGATTGAAGCATATTGTCTGGTTATGGATTTTACCGTATGGGTAGCACTATAACATGAACAATTTTGTAACCCAGTCATAGCAATTTGCACACTATCCCAGTCATGACTCACAATCACCTCCCAATTGTCTTCCTTGCAGTCAATAAATCTTCAATGTTAATTACCCACCAAAATACTGCTCTTTCTGACTGTAGATCTCTAGATCTTTAATAAAGATTACTTTATATAAAGCTACTTTAATAAAACTAAATAATAATAGTACACAATCTTTCCTAGCTGCAATATTTCCCTTCTCTTTATTTCTTTTGTGAGTGCACCAAAGTCCACATAATTGCTGAAATCAAAGGCTGGACTACCAGAAGCTTCAAATCAGCCCAGTGAAATCAAAGTCAAATAAGTTACTGCAATAGTTGCTGTCTCCTAAAAGGAATTTTTCCTTTTCACAACTTCATTACTTACAGGATTATGTGCTTCTAAAATCTGAACACATTCCAATTTTGACAGGGTTTTTGACATGCTCAGTTGTTCAAAAAGCAAAGCTTGTACACTTATGACAGCAGTATGCAGCTCCAACATTTTTGATTTTTTAACAGTCTTTTGAAAGGTTAAAGCAGCAATATATTCTCCAAGCTTATTTTCCAGATCGCGCAGATGACACTCTTGCTCAAGTAGCAACTCGAACTTAATCTAAAAAATACCAAAACACAAGAGGTAACAAGATTAACAGAAAACCTTACATGGACGGTTTCAATTTTACTACTCCATAACAAGTAGGGTTAAAGCAGCAAAGAATCAAAAAATCATCATGGTTGGAAAGGAACTCTGAGATCACCAAGGCCAAACATACACATACAAAACTCCCTACAATCTCAGCATGTCCTGAAGTGCCAGATCTACACATTTCTTAAATACTTCTAGGGATGGTGACTCCACAACCTCCCTGGGCAGGCTGTTCCAGTGCCTGACCACTCTTTCAGTAAAGTAATTCTTTCTAATATCTAATCTAAACCTCCCCTGCCACAACTTCAGACCATTTCCTCTGGTCTTGTCATTATTTACTTGGGAGAAGAGGCCAACACTCACCTCTCTACAACCTCCTTTCAGGTCTCCCCTCAGCCTCCTCCAAACTAAACATGCCCAGTTCCCTCAGCCTCTCCTCATATGACTTGTTCTCTAGACACCTCACCAGCTTGGTAGCTCTCCTCTGGACACGTTCCAGCACTTCAATGTCTTTCTTGTAGTGAGAGGCCCAGAACTGAACACAGCACTTGAGGTGGGGCCTCACCAGTGCCGACGAGTACAGAGGCACCATCACTTCCCTACTCCTGCTGGCCACGCTATTCCTGATACAATTTAGGATGCTGTCATCCATGGCCACCTGGACACACTGCTGGCTCATGTTAAGCAGACTGTCTACCAGCAGCTGCAGGTCTTTTTCTGCTGGGCAGCTTTCCAGCCACTCTTCCCCAAGCCTGTAGTGTTACCTGGGGCTGTTGTGACTAAAATGCAGAAATCAATGAAGAAAAGAAATCAATGATGTTATCTTACAGCGCAATACATGGTTTTTAGAAGTGCTTTTAACATTCAATTCCAAGCTTTTACTCCATTTAAGAGATAAAAGAAAAAAAAATACAGTAGGGTCAGCATTTCAAAGAGATCAGACTTTGTTTTAGGGTATTTATAACTTTAATATCGAATACTAATCTGAAATAGAGGATCCATCATTTTTTAATATAAAAATATAAATAAGCCTATGCACATCTATAGGATTAGATAAGTGGTAATAAAATACATCCTTCAGTTTAACAAAAATACAAAATGTACAGATAGACTGTATTTAGTTCCAAATTGGCAAGTGTCAGTTAATATTGACCAACAAAATTGGATCTACTATTCTTTAAGAAAATAACCAAAAATCCTCTTATATAAAACAAAGTTAAACCGAGAGTCTATTGATAATGGATTTCAAACAAGATTAAAACTGTACTGAATGGCCATCATGCAGGATTAAATCAAAATGATTTAACTCAATAACTATGTTGCTGCCACACATCTGCTGGGACGTCCACAGAAGCTATCCAAGGGTGAAAGGCAAGCACAGGATCCAATGCAACGTGACTGATGAGTTCTCCATGCTCCACCACTGACATTCACATCAAGGGATATAGCACTCTGACCAGTTTTACTGCAGGGCAATGTAGATAGGAACCCTCTTTAGATGCTTCCATCTGACCTTGTCACTTTAAGTTCTCTTTACAGGAAAAGGTGCTTCTCAGAGTGATTTGTATCCTGAAAAATTCATTTCCACTGATTCGTAGGTGTGGATGTCTAGTTTAGACGTTGATGGGTACACTGACTATCGAACATCTGGAGAGCTGAATCCTCAGTAAATAATTATCAGTGTGGTTTTATTCTCTCTCCCTCTATTACCCACAGAGGCCCAAAAGTTGGATTGTAAGAGAAAGAAGACACAAAATAATCACATGCAGCCATGAGAGCTTCAACTTCACTGCTTGGTGGTGGTATCAACTGCTGCCATACACACTGGATTTAGAATAAAGCTAAGCACAGAAACAGCCTATCCATATGCTGATGAGTCTTCTCAGAGAGTGTAAGGTTTTCCCTTACTCCACCCTCTAAATTCTCTTTTGGTCCTGACAAATCAAATCTGATAGGTTTCACAGCATACCAAAAAAAAAAAAAAAATATTTCAAGGAATCACCATTTTCAGAAGTTTCCTATGTTATGTATTTTAACAGCAATGCTCAAGTAACTACTGCCTGTGACAGGAAATTCCTGTGACAGCCATCTCAAAAAGCATCTTAAAAACTTTTAAATAGGTTTTGCTTAAGTTTACTGCCATCATTGGTCCTGAGCGCAGGTACTCCCATTCGCATTTAAAAGTATCCCATCAAGTTTGGCCTCTGTCTTAAAGAGCAAGCAGAGATAAATATTCCTATTTAATTGAGACACCTACACATTTAGTGTCTTAGCATGGTGGTCATACTGCCATATACCTTTACACATGCAATCTTAATCTCTCTACAGTATTACCAGTCTATAAAAAGAAAAAGACCAATAGTATTTGGCCTGCAAGCATGAACTACAATGCTGTAGAGATCAACTCTATTCTTTAGACACTAGGACTTCCCACTGGCACAAGACCTGATTTTCCCTCTCAGAATACCTTTGCAGAAATAAAGATAGTATGTACTTCAGACATCAAAAACTTACTACCTTTCTATGCATGCTAATTAGAATTATACATTATTGACCATATTCATGACTAGCTTTAAATGAGTATTTAAGAAGCCTTCCACTGAGTTTTTAGATGCCTCAGACCTAAAATATGTAACATGTAACACGATGCCCATGAATTTTCTCTGGAAATGTTATCGATAAGGGACCTTGCTAAGAGCAATTGTATATCATCTAAATTCTATTATCCAATAGATACAGCTAAATTTAAAATGTGATTTGGAACTACATAAGTTTGTGATATTCTCATTCAGGCCCATGTCATATTCTCCAAAGCCTCCATTACATCATCTGGATGTCTTCGAATGCAAGAGATGGAAGATCAATTATTTACTGCTAAGGTGAATTATGCCAATTACAACACAAGACTAAGAAATCATCCTACAGACACAAAGTAGAGGCAAGATTTGTTTTCTTGGTATGTTTACAAAACTCCACTTTAAAAGGCAGACATTGTCTCTCAACCTTACTAATAGATTTCTAACAAATTGATCTTCAATAATGTAGATGTGGGATGCTAAATAATAAGTAAGCTTATGGGGTACAAATAAACATATGGGATATTGGAGATAGGAGGAGAATTCAACTCAGAGAACATATCAAAAACAGAAACACTAGTTGCTATTTCTTAACACAGGAGACAGAGATCTTCAGTGAAAAGCAAAAGAGATGGCTAAAACTGGGAGTTTATGGAAAAAGAATTGAGCTGCCTTCAAGTACTTGTCAAAAAAAGTAGATGACACTTACTTTTGGATAGATCCAGAAATATCCATCGCTTGCTTCTACGTTTCAATAGGAAAAAAAATCCTTAATAATAACTTTTTATACCTTCCACGTTCTTTGTAGGGCAGGCAAAAACCTTATTAAAGTGACTCTGAGGCCTTTTGTTTTCTGTAGAATGCTTTTTACTGAAAAGCAGGTAACTCTCCTTTAAGCTCACAGTCCAGCAGTTCTCAGGCATTCGAAGGTGGCAGCACTGATCAGAAAATCACAGGTAAAAACTTCTGCAGAACATTATACAAGTCACGATGTTGATGCAAATTGCACAAGACAGCCAATCCCACCGTAACTCAGGAAGGTTTGGGGGGTTTGTTTGTTTGGTTCATTTATCTTGTCAAAGCAAATTTATTTTCAAAATCTAAAGTGTTACTTCAAGATATTCTTATGAACCAGTGACGTAAGGTAAAGGCCTGGAAGCAAGACTATTCCATGCTTCAGTGCCAAGGTAAATCTTTAAAGCAAAAATAATCAATATTTTTAAAAAATAATCTCCAAAAGTCTGTGCACAAGACTCGAATTCCTCATATAAGATTGAAGTTTTTGTTTTGAAAGGCATGTTGAATTA
Organism: Pedionomus torquatus; assembly: GCA_013398155.1. Classification (NCBI taxonomy): domain Eukaryota; kingdom Metazoa; phylum Chordata; class Aves; order Charadriiformes; family Pedionomidae; genus Pedionomus; species Pedionomus torquatus. The sequence goes on along the minus strand of VZRU01004987.1, from coordinate 174,487 downwards.
ACTGTTATACTACTGATCACTGTGACAGGACAATGCTCTCAAAAACAATTAGCAATGTTCAGAGCAGTATGGTCTGATTCTTTAAGGTCTTAGTTGTGAAGTTTCCATTGACATGCCCTTACCCTTCTTTCAATGGTGAAAGTTGTTGCACTCTTTGGTGATTCTTAAAGAAAGGATGGAATAGAAGCAAGCTCTTAACAGTAAAACAGACAGGTTAGCAAATACCAGAAGAAATAGCTACTAAAGGCAGGCAAGGAATGTATACCCGATTCAGCCAGACACTTAATCCTTCGCTAACTGCAGCTGCTCTCTAGCAAGGTGTTCAGGGAGATGCATCACTACAGCAGACATCACTTTAAGGAGCAATTCACGTTAGAAATGAACAGGGCTGGAGGGCTAATGCCACAAGTGACCTTTCAAAACTTCAGCAATGCTGTTTTCAGTTTACCTAAAAGCAGGAAAATGAAGATGGATGAGAACAACCAACGTTTTCATCACAAGAGACTAAATGATTTATATTATGATTTTCATTACAGCAGCATCTTATCAAGGAATGGGGAAAAAAAAAGAAAGACAAGCAGAGTTACCTGCCTAGAAGTAAACAGGTCCATTTTCAAAGGGACTAATGTTTAGAGTCAATGTGATGTTCCCTATTTCACCAATAGAAATTATGACAACACTACTAGCTTGAATGAGTTACAACAGCATACACATACACTGAGGAGCTGGTCCCTCTTTTCTTCCAGCTTTTATTTACATGTCTAAGACACTGCCTGCCGGAATACCCACAGTTTTACAGTATCTCAATAAAAGGAAAAAATACATGCTTGAGCTATGCTTTGTTTTATATGACACAAAATTAGTAAGCAATATCTGAAGTCTGCCTTCGTGTTTTAGGAATAGAATGTGCTATAAATCATTAAAAATGCAGATAAAAAAATTACACAGAAATGTTTTGACAGGTGTGGGCACACAACTGAATTTAAAGTTTGCTCTTTCTTCACAGGAAGCTCAGTTTCAGACACAAGGACTTTAAATGAATTATACATACATGAAATCTGGGGACGGATGAATGAATAATGAATAGATGAATGAGTAAATGAGTGATCACCCTTAGTGTAAGTTTGAACCCATTACAATGAATAATGAATAAGGATGGAAATGCAGTTTGACAACTCAAGTTCACTTATAATGAGACACAGGAATGTATATTTTAATTGCAGCTGAATTCAAAGGCAAAAGAGATGCCATTGATGACAGAAACATTTATACCTTTGTCAAGCACTCCAAGTAACAGGGAGTTTACATGACACATTCAGTATACTCCACGAATCTTAAGATTTATAGTCCAAATGGCAAAACTAGATGCTATTTGCGTATTATTAAGAACAAAGCCAGATGTTAAGCATGCCCAAATGTGAGGGATTTAGCACCTCTCCTGTGAAGACCGTTGAGACAATTGGGGTTGCTCAGCCTGCAGAAGTGAAAGCTTAAGTGAGACCTTATTATGGTCCTTCAGTGCTTCAAGGGGGCTTACAAGAAAGATGGAGACAAGTTTTCAGCAGGGCCTGTTGCAACAGGACAAATGGTAACAACTTTAAACTAAAAGAGGGTAGATTTAGACTAGATATAAGGAAGAATTATTTTACAATGGGGGTGGTGAAACACTGAAATAAGTTGCTCAGAGGTGGCAGATGCTCCCATCAAGGTCAGGTTGGACAGTGCTCTGAGCAACCTGATATAGTTGAAGATGTACCTGCTTGTTGCACCATGAAGGGGTTAGAGTAGATGACCTTTAAAGGTCCCTTCCTACCCAAACTTTCTATCAGCATTATCATTCAGCCTGTATTCAACATTACACAGTAAATTAAGTGCCTTTAACCAAACAAGTTGTTGCATTACTCAGCTGGTACTTCTACCTACCCCTAGCCACTTAAGTTTCTTTCTGTCTCTTTGTCAGCTCTGAAATCACAGCTCTGCAGACAGAAATGTGTTTGTCAAAATCAAGCTTGTAAGTAGACCTGACTTAAGTGTGACACAGGAAGGGATTTCAGTGGAAGCTGAAAAAACATTCATTACAAACTAAACCATAAACTAGTTATAAACTAGTATCCTCTGGCCATTTTTAAAGGCTTTTATCATAACAAAAAAAAAAAAAAAAAAAGGACTGTAAAATGCTGCTTGATATTGTACTGTTTTTAGAGTGTCAAGCCCCTTCAGTTATGATGAATCCACTCCTGTAAGTCTGAATATTTGCTGCTGATTCCACCTGAAACATCTAAACTGCATGAAAAAACGCCAGCACTGGAAATGCACTATGATTGCTTGAAAGCACTGGCTTCTAAATTCCACATTTAGTTCAAACTAATTGCTAACAAGTATTGTCATGGTCCTAAATATTGCAAATAAAGGGAATAATCTGAAAATATAATTGATTACCTGCAACTCCAAAGGCATTTCCCATGCAAGTATCATTTTTGGGTTTTTTTTTTAAGTCCAGCAGGCAAAATAGACTAAAGAATGCCAGTATTTTCACCACTATGTATTTTTTGAGATAGGTAACTGCTATTTCACAAAGGAACACCTACTTCCTCACACAAGACAGCTCAGAACAGCTATGAAACGCAAAAGAAGTAGATACAGTCTGCTTTTGAAGATTTTCGTAGCAAGGTCAAAGATACCTTCAGGTGCTCCAAGACTGGAGCTTTCCTGGTCCTGGAAAACTTCTTGCCATGGTCTCCCAGTTCACTGCCTCCTGCCTACAAGCTGTTAGTTGTTCTTCTCTGTTGTGCCTGTTTTACACCATTACAAAACACATCCCACTGCTCCTTTCATAAGCAGCAGCCAGAAACCATTTCACAGCCATCTGTAGCGAGACAGAACCCTCGACACTGTGTGAAGTCTGCAGCAGTGAAGGCAGGAGAAATACAGCAGAGCTGTGTTGCTCCATCGTCCCCTTTTCCCTGCCTTGAATTGGCTGCGCAACTTCAGACTGTTAATTTTGAGTGAGACAATAAAAGCATTCACATTAACGCAAAATTTAGAAATGTAAGATTCTAAATGAGGAACGAGGTAACAGATTGCAACAGCCAACAGAAAGAAACTCTACTTCTGTGATCAACATAAGGTTTGTTGCTTGCAATTCTGTGTCCTAAAAATAATGTGTGAACAGATGATTTTCCTTAACAATGGTTTAGCTTCCTTTTTGGGAAAAGCCCAAAGCATTTGGCTTTTTATAACTAATGTGCAGCCATACGATTACAACAACAGGTATGACAGATGGTGCATATAAAACTGAAACCACAAGGCTTAGAGAAGCTACCTTTCCAATTTTAAACCAAGATTCTAACAAAAATACACAGCAAGATTCATACCAAACATGTATTCAGTGTTTCTTGTAACATAAGAGCTTAGCCCATACTCTGTTGTACTTGCAAGTAATAGTACAAAAAAAGAAAAAAAATATAAATTTTGGAGGGCAGGGCATCAGGTATTGAAGTCAAAAGTTTAAATGCCTCCATTAAAGGATTAGGGTATTCTTGGACCAGAGTTATAAAATTATTAAAGAATGCCAGAACAGACTTGTCCATTTGTTGCATTTTTGGCACACACCTGCTCTCACTTTCAAAGATGGCTTTTATCATCTGCAACCAACACCGGTTGGAAATTTCTTCTTTAATTTCTTTCAAGTAGAGTTACATATTCATCCTTTCTATGAAAGCTACTAGCACATAAATTTGTGTTGTTCTCATGTAAAAGAAATTATTTCTCAATGAATCTGCTGACCCAGTGTTTTTCATTCCTCAGGATACAAGCATAAAAATCACAGGAAAGAGGTATAAACCCCAGATTTTTGTCCAAATTGGCAGTAAAATTGATATTGCAATCACTTGTGGAAGTATTTATCTGCATATTTTGACTACCAACAATTCCTCCTTGTTCTGCATAGTTCATGCAGCTGTGCACCACCTATACCTAACACAGATATCATTGTAACATTCCTCTGCCATACAGAAGTAGTATTACCCATATTTTACAAGTCAGAAAGGGAAGGAGAGAATGGCTAAAGAACACAAACAAGACCTCATGGAACATCTGCTGGCAGAGAAGGAAAAAACCTGCAAAATACCTGGCCCCACTTATTCCTTAAGAATTAACTTCAGACTGGGGTCATGAGCCTATTAAAAGATACCCACCACAATTGTGGCTCCTTCCAATAAGCTCTGTACAAATAAACTCAGCCCCTACCCAAGGAGCCTTTGGATCTAAGAACCCATTTCTGGATTTTCAGTAGCATTAGGAGAGGTCTAAGAACTAAATCTTGCTCAACTGAAGTATGCAGTGAAGCACTTCCAAGCTTTGAAAGCCTTAGTAAGAAAAACACAGGATCTGAGGGAGTCTTGCAATCACGTATACATCAAACCTCAGAACCAGCAAAAGAGAAAAGGGCAAGACATGAAATCAGTTATATAACCAAGGCAGAAAAATTAAAACATAGCAAAAATTATTAAGCTTGAAATACAGCATCTTGATAAATGCAGGCAAGACTAGAGAGATGCATCATGCCACTACACCTTATGCTGTTTTATATGGGTCTTATTCACATTGATAGAAAACTGTCATTTTATAATTACTAAAGATCAAGGTTTGACCTCAGTACAGAAAAAGTTTGCATTTACCTTATTCAAATTTTCATCTTTCACTGAGTCTTCATAAATGAGTATTTTGTCCTGTAAAGATTTCCTCAGAATATCTATCTTATTTCTATTCCTGGATCCTGGTGCTTTCATTTTAGAATGCTGCTGTAAGAAAGTGGACACAAAATGCTTTATTTGTAAGACACATATAAGCATGTTAACATTAAGATTATTACTTGCTATTATTGGCAGACCCACCAACTAATGAAACACCTGGCAAGGATGACTTACACTGAGAAAAAAAATTCTGAAACGAAGGTGCTGCCTGCTGCTTATTCATTCAGAAGGTTACTTTCAGACATTCAGACAAAGTTGGAAATTTCTTCTTTAATTTCTTTCAAGTAGAGTTACATATTCATCCTTTCTATGAAAGCTACTAGCACATAAATTTGATTTTAAACAAGCTTTAGCAGAGATAATAAGAGAAGATTTTAGCTGATACGTTGTCTCTGCTGCATGGTTAAAAATGAACAAAGAATATTAATTTAAGAACTACATTGTTTTCAGACACAGTATATGAATCACAAATGAGCCATGATAGTATTAAGGGGCACCGTTCCATGTAATCAAATTATTCTTGACCTTTATATTTCTTTACAAGAATATCAACTAAGTATAGTGTACTCTTGGGGAAATGATAACATCTGTTCAACTATAAGGCTTTGCAAAGTCATTTCTCTACTTTAGAAATTATTTAGGTTTTTAACTAGGCTAATTCCTAGTACAATTAACCCAAATTAGTTTATACATTTAGAAAACACAGTTGAACCAAAGCAAAGCAAGGGAAAGTCCTCTTTTTTATGAAAGTATCAAATACAATTTGTACAGGAAATAATATTTTCCCCCCTCCTACTTAAGAAATGAATATAATTTATAATTCCACAGATTTTACATTTTACCGAAGGAATTAAACATCCCTCAGAATTTTTTTAGAAAGTGCTAGATTTGATAGCCAGATAGACTTCTTGTTGGGAATGTCTGAGTATGCCTTATCTTCTACATACTTAGACTTGGAAAAAAACAAAAACCAAAACGAAACAAAACCCATCCTCTGTATACATCCAGCTCTTTTGGAAAGAAAGAAACAAATCAAGCCCAAATTCTTGCCAAGAAAGACCAGCTAATTCAGGAACTTCATCTTCCTTAACGGACAAGACAATGTAGAAGTGTGCACCATTGTCACACCTATGAAAATGCTACAGACTCATTATCTGCAGCCAAAGGCCAAAAACCTGCAGATGCACCCATGAACCTCTGGCACATTCCCATCCTGATCCCACATCATTCCCACCTGTTTATTGGTCATTGCTAAATTCTGGTCAACTTTCAGCATCTCTGTGTTCCTCTGCTCCATCTCCAATGCATGAAGCAAGGTTCTGGCTCTTATCTTTGGCCAAGCCAAGCTGCTGTCCATCTGAGAGAAGCAGCAGTGCAGCTCTTGCCTCATTCTAAGAAATTCCTCTTCCGATAGTGACAGGGGTAAACTTAGAAGCTTCCTGTTAAAAAAAAACAAAAGGCATTTGCTGTTCAGTGATACAGGCAATATTGCATAAAACGTAAGTGACTGCACACAAATGCTTCATGTGATCATCCTTTTTTGTCTTACTCATAGATCACTTAATGATTCCACACGTAAGACTGAGCTGCTGTGCATGTTCAAAATACCTGCAAGGATACTTTAAATTCTGCATACAGGGCTTCCTGGACTGTAAAACCTCATTTTCAAGGAGAAATAGTTTTTGAATATTTAGGAAATAACTAACTAACTAACTTCTAGCACATTCCCTAAGCACATAATCCTTCCACCTCTTCAGACAATACAAACCCTGAACTTAGGACTGAAATCAAGATAAAAGTTTCCCATAAAGCCATCTTGTGCTGCTTTCCAGCATTTAGCAGTCACAGCTGCTGAGAGGAGGACCTAAAAAGGTCTCCCTCTGTTATAAACTCATGTATGTCATTCCTCCCATTACCAAGTCACAAGGGTTCCAGCTGTTCTTTCTAAAAAAGCTTTTAGCAGTCTGAACAACACAGGATATATTTTAGCAGGAATTTGAATCACTCAAGAGTTCCCATATTGCAGAAGGAAGGTTCTCAACATAGATATCTGGGGAACTGATTCGCAGGTCAAGCTGAAGTTGACGTAATAATAAAGCATGCTAAAGCCAAAATTCTTCTTCCAGTGTGACTAATCTTAGACTACAGCCATCTTCTTATCTTGTGACTGAAGTATTTCCTTAAGAGTATTTACTAAAAAAAAGCATAATTTCTTGTTTGGAAACTTTCTCTATTTCCCCAAAAATATATTTGCATTTAAAGCACGAACAGCATATTTTATAACAAGTTGTTTTCTTTTAAAAATACATTATACTATATATTCCATTAGGATTGGCGCTTCTATGTAGTATATCACAAGCCTACACCACCTCATCATTTCACTAAAATATTTCTGAGTTTAGAAATCCTTATTTCTGTTTACTGATTCAGCAAAGTACAGCTAAATCCTAAATTAAAACATTTTTAATGCATAAAGTTTTTACTTCAAAAATTACTTACTTTAAGGCAATATTGCTCTAAGGAAGCATTTACAATATGCTTAAACATTTCTCAAATTGTCTTAGACTTTCAGAAGAAAATCTGTACTGTATATCCATATATAGAGTATCATAGAGATGTAGAAGACAATACAGTCACTGTTTTGCCATGTCTATGTTTAAAAAGGGCTTTAAGCAAAAATGATTTTCATAAATATTTTGGACTAACTCATGGTCTCTTTGATAAGCCGCAAAAATGAAAAGCTATCATTCAAAATAATTCTTTGTGAAAACTAGATAGCAGATCAGAACATAAACATGAGAGCTGGCATCTGTCATTGAAATACCAGAACTGACAGGGGAGTGGACTGAACGTAAAGATAGTGACAGATTTTAAGGGGCTTTTGATAGGACAGTTGTGCAGATGTTGCATCTTTTGTATATACTTTCCAGTATTTTACTGGAAAAAACCAAGCATCTTACTGTTGCTGTAAGTAAAGATATCATCAAACAAATACAACAGGCGACACTGCAGGCTGGAACACAATTATGGAATTGTAAATGAGAAACAGGAAAGACCTGTTGGGTCATACAATTTACTTCCCTGCCCCAGCGAGTCTGTTTTCAGCCATGTAAGTAAGAGATAATAAGACAAGCTAGAAAATGGACTGAAATGGCTTATAGAAAAGTATTTAAAATGCTGAATAAAATACAAAGCCCTTGAAATTAGAACCAAAACAAGACACAAATGGGTGGGTTTTTTAACAAAGCAAACATAACAGGTAAGGTTTCTTTTTATATTCCTGTTATTATGGTTTTACACTATGCAGCAGGAAAACTTACACAGATGCTGTCTTGGCAAAACTGCCTATGCAACTCTGTTTTGCTTCAAAGAAGAGGTATGATGAAGGAGAAATCTTTACTAATGTTTATTTGGGATTGGGTTTGTTTTGTTTTTTTTTCCTCACCTTGTTCAATCTCTTATGGCTGATACCATTTGCTCCAGGGAGAGACTAATACAGGCTGGCCTGTTTCAGTTGCTTCCCCTAAAGCTGTGATTTTGGCAGCAGACTATTTTTTCACATCCCCCTGTCTCTCACAGTGTCTGTTGTTAAATAAACATCGTATAGGAAATGCAGTACTGTAAATATTCAGTCATAAATGTAATTGAAAGGTAATGAATGACACATTTCTCTCAGGGAGCTTGCTGTCCAGTCTGAGAAGCACCATGCAGAACCACTCTTGGCTGCAGCCATGGTCTCTCCCTGCACAAGGTCTCTGAATGATAGCAAGGCCACCACCCATCTTCCCACCTCCCCAGCCAGGATCACGTTGGAGCAGGCAGTGATGGCCATAAGGTTCACCCAGGGCCAGCAAACCTCTCTGCAACATGGCCTGTGCCATTAAGCCTCTTTGGCTCAGGGCTTGGTGCCAGGGGCACTTTGTCAACAGGCCAAGCCAGCCAAGTGTGATGTGTGGAGCCCAGGAGCTGGAGAGGCAGGCTATCACACTGTGTATTTATGGAACATGTGAAAATCCTAGAGCTGAGCTTAAAAAAAAACTGATCAGAAGGCTTGACTTGTGGCTGGAAGGAATATATTGAAATTGGACACGGCACTAATTGGAGGTAGAAGCACTCAAAAGCGGGTTAGATGGGGGCTTTGAGCAACGTGCTCCAGTGGTAGGTATCTCTGCCCATGTCAGGGGGGTTGGATCTAGGTGATTGTTAAGGTCCTCTCCAACTCTCACCATTCTGGGATTCTATGATTCTAATTAGGCCTGACATACTAAATGACATTTCCAAAGTGCCCGACCTCTGAGAACAGACTGAGAATAATAATGAAAGAAGTGCAAGTGAAACCTGACATGGTGTAAGTGGAAGTATAAAAATACCACTCCATGGTTTTGGTTTCAAAACTGCTGTTTCACAGGATTCCCACTGCAGGACTAGAAGTGCTGGCTCAAAAAAGTCAGTTCCCCAGTGCCTTAGAGAACCAATCATTAGGAATTGTACCCAGACAGGTGTGGAAACTCCTAGCTCATTTCTATGTGCAATAATAACTAAGAAAAGAGTGCAAAAGGATACTTGCATGAATACTGATTGTTCCCAGCTCCTTATTTTTTTTTGTTCCGAAATGCCTGTTTCCAGTTCTTGGCTTAGCTTCTGCTTGGTGAGCTCAAGCAGCTCTTCAGCTGTTGCACTCTTGTCACACTCTTCCCTTTCAAGCTGTTCATGTTTAACAATCATCTCTTTTTTATGTTCCTCCACAGCTTCCAGCAGGAACATCTTTGGCACACTGAGCTTTACCAGTTCTTGCACAAATACTCCATACTGAACACGTTTAAGCTCTTCAACAGTTTTCTCTGTTACACTAAATACAAGCTCTTTCAGCTCTTCACTGGCCTCATTGTCAAGCTTTTCAGTAAGTTCTTCAAATTCAATGGTGTGATCACTCAGAAGATTTTTCCAGTGGCTCAGGTAGTGAGTGATCTCCTTAGTAGTTTTGAAAGGGTCTCCAAGTGACAGCTGCTCCTTCCGATGCTCTTTCTGCTGATTCATTTGCCAAAAGGAGGAACAAGGTTAAGAGAAGGAACATCTCAAATTCTAGCTCTTTAAATATGTATTTCATAGCATCACAAAATTTCACAATTTTATTTTTGAGTGTTTTCAAAACTGCTTTTCAGTGTCCAGACACTTACCTAGCCCTCAACATGATGGCCTCATGTCTATTTAGTAGGTCCATGGTAATTCAGATTTTCATTAGATAGAAAGGCTAACACAAGCCTGTGATAATTTAGATTGGTGTTGCTAGATAGAAGGGCTAACACCTAAACAAGTGTGTGATACTGTGTTTTGACACAATCCCAACTGGCTGAACTGTAATAATCTGGCAATGTTCCAGAAGTGAATCTGGACCAAATATTCAGGATGAAAAAGAAGAGNAAAAAAAAAAAAAAAAAAAAAAAAGGGGGGTAGGGTGGGTTTTTTTACTTTCTCAATGCAGCAATTTCATTGGAAAGCTAAACCAAAGATACCTTTGGTATACTGAGAAGAAATAAACAAGTCTCCATTGTTACACCTGCTCCCTCTCCTCCCACTGGTATCTCTTAAAGAGCAGAAAACACTAAAACACATATCCCACAAAAGGTAAAATCAATCTCACTTAACTTTGGTCGTCTTTTAGCCTAATGCATGATGGTTTTTTCTACATCCTTCAGGCAGAGAAAGACAGGAACCTTTGGATAAGAACTCCCATTTATTTCAGATAAACTGCAAGTCATCTACCATTACAAGATGGTTTGGAGCTTTTGGAGTTAGACTTCAGTTTTAGATGGCTGAGGTTAGGTGACTTGAATCTTACTACAAGCCGCCAAAGGTACAACAGCTTTTAAATAGCTTTGTTTTGTAGCTGAATTTTAACTGTGGTGCAGAAGTTGATTCAAGTCACACATATCCAGGAAACCCATAGAAAACCATGACTGTCACAGGTCTGTTCCATCTCCCTCACCAGCTCCAGAACCTGGGCTGGCCTTTGCCTGTCTGCACATTACAGAGGTTTGTCACAACCCCCTTGGACAGGTTAGACCAAGTAGAGGAGCTTCACAATTTTCTTCAGTTATATGACCTTATGGCAGGTTTTTGTAAAAGAACAGCTATTCATTATCGCATTATTAATACAGCACATGGTGGTATACAGCTAAAAACAATGGACACTTCTTTACACCCATGCTCCTGGCAGTGTCAGCCCCTGTCCTAAGAACTATACTTTATATTTCAATTCTCCCCATTTTTAATTCATAAACTCTGTGGAAATAAATATACTGAAAATAATTACCTTTTGTAGCACTTCCCGCCTTCGCTTGGTAATGAGTTTCTGGCGAAGCTTTTGCTTTTCGTGTTTTAAATCATGATCAAATTTCTGTTTAACAGAATTAATTTCAGCCTCAGCTCGGTCCAGCAGCACTCCCAAATGGCTTTCAGGTAGATGGCCTGCCCTGTAATAACAGTGTTTCAAGCCTGTTATCCCAAATTCTTCAGAGCAAAAGTGTATTTGAGGTAATTAGTACCATAATAAGGCTCAACAAAGTAGACACAGAATAATCTTTGTTTCTTTAGCAGCGATACCTGGGAGGATGAAACAAGGAAAGGGAGAACAGAAAGGTAATCTCAGAGATGAGTGCAGAAATAAGGCAGTTTGTGAAGGTAAGGTAAAGCAGTAAGAAGAAAGAACAGGAAGAAGGAAGGAAGGGAATGCAAATGCAAAACCAATTACATACCAGTTACTAATGTAAGTGATATTCAAATGAGACATTTTAAACCTTATATATTATTCATAATATTTACATTTTTTCATTTAAGACCCCTGGAATGCAATTCTAGATGTCTTTTATAACTCCTCATCATTAGAAACAATTTTCTCTTTAAAGGATGTAATCTAATCAAGTAAAACACCCAGAAATTATTTTAAATATACAAAGCAATCATAGCCATGAAAAGATTTCTATTCAGATTTCCTAGTACACTTACATTATCAGAAAAATTACAAAGATTTCAAATTAACAGTGAAATACAATAATCCAACAGTGCAAATTCTCAGTCTTAAGCACACAGTGCTTTCAAATGGAAGTTTGAGACTACAGCCTACCTCCAGTTGCTACAGTAATTAATTTCAAAGAGTAAGCAAGATGCCATTCATGCCTGAAATGGTTAGAAAAAAACTCCCTCTTCACAAACTCAAACTGAATTTCAAAAATTACCTGCTATTATATTTACACCAGAAATTCCACAAAACTCTCTCAGTCAACAGAAAAATAACAAGCCATCTCAGTTCAGACCAGACAGTTGGACATTAGTGAATTATAATTTCTACTATGAAACACAGTGGACTTCCAAAATGTGGGGCTGAACAGGTCAACATGGAACTTGAAGTAAAAAGTACCAAATTCTTGATCTGAACCTGGACATTGTACAAACACTTTCCGGTTTATTTTTCAAATACCCGTTTTTCAGAAGACATTAATGTTACACTCAGAACCTGGATTCAAATGAATCCAGGGCTTCCAAGTCCCTGTTCCAACATGATACCTGGCCCAATTCATACACTTGATTAGCAGCTAAACATTGCAAGCCCTTCTCCAGAAAGCACAAGAGTTTCATTCTGGTTTATTAGGATTTTTTGCTACTGTATCAGCTTAGTTCCAAATAAAATCACCAAAATAGGACCTAAAATAAATAAAACAGAAGACTAATGTATTTACTTATCTGCATCTACTGCACAGTAACTGGCCAGATTACACAATTCACACCCCTCCATCTACTGCTCAAACATCCACAAGTATCCGAGCAGGTTACAAAACATTACACTCTAAATAACAAATGCACTGGAGAGAAACTCAGATCTACTTTACCACACAGTTATGTCTGCCTCCTTTTGCAGAGCTTTTCCAATGTCTATTTCTCTACTCTGCAAAGAGGATTAAAATACCTCTCAGTACCTCGAGAACAATGCACCAGCATCATTCTTGGATCTTTTGGCCAAGGCATTTTTGCCTTGAAAGCAGTCAATGTTAAATTCCAGTGTTATGTCAAAAAACCAAACCATCACCGATACCCTACCCATATTTGGTAACTTGCCCCCCATTTTGATCAAAACCAAGGCAAAAGATCAGTGAATAAAAGGTAAATTCATTACAGTGAGGAAGTGAGGCAACATAATGACCAAGGTGTTATTTTTAACACCTTCATCCTGTCTCGTACTGAGGAAATAAAACCAGGCTTGCTGTGTCCAATTAAAATCCCTGTCCGGAGCAGTGAAAAGGAGTTGCAATAGAAAAAGAAAAAATGTGCTTGAACCACTCAGCAAATGAAAGATGCAGGAAAATCTATGCAACACAGGATGACTGGAAGATGATATATACCTATCTATTCTTAGAATGCAAAAAAACATTAAAAAAAAAAGAAGCAGCTTACATTATTTCAGTTTTAGGTTGTTGTTTTGTTTAGAGATCCAGTATGTCCACAGCTCACACTGAAGATGATGCAGTATGGCAAACCTGATCTACTTATTTATTTGCAATCTACTTACTTAGAAATCCCAGACAACAAAAATAATGAGCAAAAAGCCTACCAACACAGAAATCTATGGGAGTTTATGTGACAACTTACATTAAACAGTATTACAGTAATTCCTAAAAGGTTCAGTCCTGGCAAAAGACCTTCATTTCTGGTTTCATATAAATACAGTATAAAATGAATCACAGTATTAGAATTAAAACATGTCCTTTTACCAAAGGGCTCTGAATGGAAACACAAAACAAAAGGAGAAGAGAAAGATAATGAGACAATACAGACTGTATGATAAACTGCTTGGTCTCAGCATACCAGACATCTAATCACTGAAGAAATGTGCAGGCACATGTTTAATGTCTTTGAACAAGGAGAATTTTAATGAAGGAGAATACTGCAGTCACGGCAAGGATGTTTACAGGGAGATCCTCCCAAATGCAGTGAGCACCATGGAAGGCACAGAGATGAAGTGTGTGGCCAACAGCAGAAGTATCACAGGTCAGTCAGAGGTAGTCCTTGATTTCACCTTACTAAACAAAAGCCAACAAAATGAGGAGACAATGTGAAGAGTGATGGCACTAAAAACAAATAGTAGCTTGTATCTGATGCTATGGATCCAAGTGATACTGGACCCCAGTGAAGAAAGACTGTTTTATGAAAGCTGGAGAAGAAACAGGAGTGTCACCAAAACATAAAGGAGTTAGATATGAAGCAAAAAAGTTGCAGCAGCAGGGACATGCAAGGAGGCTGAATCACAACCCTATGCAGAAAGAAAGTGAAGATGGAGCCCACATTACTCTGCTTCAGCCACTTCAGGATTTCACCTGATGAACTTGCATTGAGATTATTCAGCAGAATAAGAGACCAACATGAGATGTTTTGCTTTGAACTTTTATGCCAAAGATAATCAATTGCCTTCTTTAAAAAACACAGGTCATGAGAGATGTCGAATTCTTACAAAAATTTAAATTTGGGGAGAAATTTTTAAAGGAGCTTGAGTTGTTCATACTAAGACAGTTAGGAGAACTGGCTTGTTTTTAAGAGACCAAAGAATGAAAGAAACTTCTTTTGAACAAGCAGAACTGTCAAATCCCTAGAAGTGTTCAAGGCCAGGCTGGACTGGGCTTTGAGCAACCTGGTCTAGTGGGAAGTATCCCTGCCCACAGCAGGAGGGTTGGAACTAGATGATCTTTAAGGTCCCTTCCAAATCTAATAATTCTATGACCCTATAAAAGAGAAATGCAAAAACTTACAGCTGCTGTAGCTCAAAAACATCAAGAACGTCATGACACTGCAGATAGCTGGAGCAACCCAGAATAAAATACTGCATCAAGTAATATCCTCCTGCCCATTTATTCTTTAAGGAAAAACACAAAACCTGTAGCTAGACATCCCTGAAATCTATCATTATGGATTATATTTTAAAATTTGCTTTCCTGCCTTTTGGCACTGCAGTCCGTGGACTTCATTTCCAAAAGGCACTGCCAGCCAGCCTTGACAAACAGGACAATTTAAATACTGTCTTTAGAAAGCCCAGCTGGCTGGTCTATTTCATTTAAAATGTTCACAACCCTCCCTAGAATTGGGTTTATTTTATTTTGCTTTTTATAACCTTCATTTCTGGCCACACAGAATCTTTTTCATGTTAATTTGCAATTGCCTTGCTATCTGATAAATTTTAAACATCCTATTAAGCTCCATTCTAAAAAAATTCTCATAATTTATCTGCTCGTTTATGTATTCCTGAATCTGTTTATCTGTGGTATATCTAATCTACATCTTCTCTCAGTTTCTCTCTCCATATAAACAGCTCTGCATTTTAAAATTCCATTTATAATAGTAATTTTAAGTCACACTAAAGCTGGAGACAATAAATTAAGACAGACCTGTATCTATATTTAGACAAGCAGATTCAATGCCAGAGTGAAAAATAAACAGATATTACAAATACAAATTTAAAGTACCAGTGCATCAGACCAGACTTCTCTTGTTATTCAAATTTTAATATTTCAATGTGTAAACATTCCCCAAATCACTTTATAATTAAAAACTGAAATTCAAGGCCACCTATCACAGATTATAACTTCCTCTGGGATTATACTAAAATTTATCTAGATCCCAGAAGTATTAGACTACTAATACTACGTTTCCTCTCTGTTTTCTGGTTGATCTATGTCATGACTGTTAGGTGCAATAACAGGCATTAAGCAATGTGTGGAATCTATTTTTCCAGCTTGAGCAGTCCCAGTTGCTCATTGCAACAATTTAAGCCACAGATGCAATGATCTGAGTTTCTCACAAAGGCTTTTCACTTAACCACAAAATCTGGGAAAACATCTCACAACATTTCTTATGATATGATTGCAAAGAGAGGCATGAACTGAGGAAAAGAAACTCTCTGTGAAAAATGTGTCTGAACTATCTCTCTTACACCAGGAGATTTATTTTTGTCTTTGAACCACACAGCTGCAGATTTTAGCAAAATAGGCAAAGCACTGTGAGCATACTGGAAGAACATCTCTCAAATCTTGAGACTAAACTTAGGGTGCTTAGGGTGCAATGAGGCAGCACAGAAGAAAATACAAAAAAAAAAAGAAAAAAGGCAAGGCAAGGTTACAATTATCAGGTAATTGATTTTATCATACCAACAGAAACAATCTTTGGTAGTTTTTAACAGTTTTCCTGTTTTGTAATATTAAATTACTTTTAATTTAAGTCAATATCATGAAAGAAAAACCACGATGTAAAGACTGATATATTTCTACAGTGCTGTCTCTTGCTGTTGATGCCAAAAGGCTGGTACTGCATCACTTTATACCTTTCTGTTAATACATGTTCCATGTGATGCCAGTGACTGACACCAATATAGATGTCTGAAGTATACCAATAAAGCTGCACACACAAAACCAACAACAGCAGTGTTGGGTTGTTTGCCCACCCACTGATGTATTCTACAACTGTGGCACACTCTGCAGCCCCTTCTCTGTATGTTGAACTATAATCTCTGGGTAACAGCAAGAAGTCTCTCAGACATGTAATTTTATGTAACTGTATCTCTGGTTAAGTCACCATTTCTGTCTCTCCACCATGACTATCCACACACAGAGCACTTGAATCAGCCCAGATCAAGTATGATATCCCAAATAAATTAAATGAATGTATTACAGCAGTCTATTTGCAGGTCTACTTTTTATTTCAACTGAACTTTACTTTTTATATATTGTCTGCAACAGTTGCTAGTCAAGACCCTCCCCAGTTACTTTATTTATAAACTTTGTCAACTTTCTTTAGAAAATATCCAAGCATTCCAGCTTGAGAACGTACATCCAGCTCCCCAAACACATTCAATCACAAGTGAATGAAAATTGTTCTTTCCTGTTAAATGTGGGTATTCACGCACAAAGAACCCAGACAAACAGTCTTAACTGGTACATGTTGCAATGGTCTTTTCACATGATTGAGGACTGATTGCATGAATAATGGATGTATAAAGACATCAAGACTCTCACATGAGTCTGGTTCCCACTGAAAACAGAATTACAAACAGATACTATACATCTTCCCAGCAATTCATCTCTGTGTTGTACAAAGTAGACACAAACAACAAAGTCTCACTTTCACATCTGCTGAGCTAGCAAGTAACAAACCCATTGGCTGCAAAATACTTTCTTACAATTACCTGAAAATACAACATTTTTATGAACTTGTCCTGTTAGGTAACATATAAAAATACATTTGAAGACTATTTTATTGTCATTGAGCTAACATAGCCTACCAAAAAAACCAACTGAAATATTTACCTTTCCACTTTATTAATGAGACTCGATATCTGGGTTGCTGCTATATTTATAAGAGCAGAAGCTTGAGAATCCCTCAAATGTATTTTATTTATAAGATGCTTTCTGTAAGCAAATCTTCTATTCAGATGGTATTTCTTGCTAGCTTGCAAAAAATCCATTAGCTCTTCAATCTCTCCCTACAGGAAAGAATGTGAACAAATATATTTAATTAGATGTAATATATTTCAGCTAACACCTTGGGATTTTAAAACAGATTTGTTCATTAACAGGGCAAAGTTAAAAAGCTTTTCCAAGTGAAAACCAATAAGCTTACACCAACTTAACCCTAAGGATCATGTCAAATTATTACTGTTATTTAAACAACAACAAAAAATAATAATGTGCTGATCTTTTGGCCTCAATAGCTCTATATTGTGTGTACTCTCCTGAATAGTGTGTGTACTCCATGACAGACTTGAGTTAACAAGTCATTTGATCAGGTACCACACATGTAACCCCATCAGTGTTAGTAGAACTGTGCCTACTTGAAGCTGTCCACAGGCTGAAAGGTCTTCTCGAGCCAGGACTTGAAGACAGCATACGTTCAATGGCATCAAGCTCTTTTTTCTCCTCACCCCCTGCTTTTTCCTTTACAATGTATTGTATTACTAAATAAAGGATAATACTTTTAAAGGTGTCTAAATTCACTCCAAAGAAACCATATATGTGTCCCACATGGAGAATGCATAGAGAAAGCCAAAGCTGTTGCACACAGGCTGGCTCAGAAGCTCCTGCTTCCAACAGTGGGGAACTGGAAGGGTTTAGCTACCTACAAATGGCTCTGGTAGAGAATGGAGGCAGGCACACAATTCTCTATAGCAGACATTCTGACAGCATCACATATCCAAGACAAGGTCTGATACAAAGGTGATGCATGTCTAAGCTTCTTTTACTTCTTCTCTATCTCCTGCTGGATGCTCAACTGCCTTTTGCATAAGCACTTGCTGCATCTGTAGCTGACAGTGGTCCTTATGTGGCTTTTCTGTACTAAGATGTGATAGTGTATCTAGTTTTTGAAGTGGGCATTATTTGACTCCTGCTTCCCAGATCATGCTTTTTAACCTCCAGGCCCTCAACCTCTAGGACTCCAACAATCACATTCTTCTTCAAGAAGCAGCCAGAACAATTTCCAGAATTTTTGGAATTTAGAACACTAACTTTCAACACAAATGGAGGGAAAAAAAACCCAAATCTTGAGTAAACAACTCAAGCTATTCTGTTGCAAGAGGTTTAAACTGTAACTGAAACCAGAACTGAAGTCCTGAACATACTCTTCATTGACATCCCTGACTACATAAGCCAGAGATACTCAACCTCTTAAAGTACAAAACCATAGCACTTCAGACATACCACAACTTCAATAATCTACATATTTTGATTGTGGGGCTCAGTACATCGTCTGAAGCACAGAAAATCATTTGATGCCCAAGGGGTTGTGAAAACGACTAAAGACACAGGCCTCCAAAGGTACTTATAATTTATTAGACAGCATCTGACCTGTTTTAGAAATGTTATTTATAAAATAGATTCAGGTATTTAACTGCTCTCTTAGTTGCTTGAGTCTCTTATTTGAGCTGAAATTACTTTTGAAAATGGCACTCTGCCATTTTTGTGCCATGTTGTGGCATCCTGATCTGTATCAGGCAGAAATAATGTGGTGAGGAGAACTGGGGAAGTGATTGCCCCCCTGTCCCCTGCACTGGTGAGACCACATTTCGAATACTGTGTTCAGTTTTGGGCCTCTCATAACAAGAAAGACACTGAGATGCTGGAGAGTGCCCAGAGAAGAAATGCAACGAAGCTGGTAAAGGGTCTGGAGAACAAGTCTTATGAGGAGCACTTGAGGGAGCTGGGGTTGTTTAGTCTGGAGTAAAGAAGGCTCAGGGTAGACCTTATCGCTCTCTACAACTGCCTGAAAGAAGGTTATTGTGAGGTGGGGGTCAGTCTCTTCTCTCAAGTAAAAAGTGACAGGACAAGGTGAAACACCCTCAAGTCATGCCAGGGGAGGTTTAGATTGG
This sequence comes from Pedionomus torquatus, assembly GCA_013398155.1. NCBI lineage: Eukaryota > Metazoa > Chordata > Aves > Charadriiformes > Pedionomidae > Pedionomus > Pedionomus torquatus. The sequence goes on along the minus strand of VZRU01004987.1, from coordinate 155,332 downwards.
ATATTAGGAAAAATTTATTTACCAAAAAGGTTCTCAAGCACATAAACAGGCTGCCCAGGGAAGTGCTAGAGTCATCATGGAGGTATTTAAAACACAGACAGACGTGGTGCTTAGGTAGGGTACTTAGGTTTAGCGGTGAACTTGACAGTGTTAGGTTATCGGTTGGAGTCAAGGGTCTTTTCCATCCTAAATGATTCTATGATACTATGATGGGGGCCCCATTAATACCAGCAAGGGTAGACCTGGAACCAAAAGTTTGCTGCACAAGCACAAAATTGCTCTCAGACCATCCTGCAGGGAAGGGCTTGGGGGCAGAGCTGCACCAACAGTCCTTCCAGGAGCTAAGCACAGCCCCAAGGTGTGCAGACTTATTAAAATATTCACTGCAAAACTGGGGATTTATATTACATGATTTCCCACTGCATGGCAAAGACATGTTTTCAAATTTATTTCTTCAGCATGACATAGTTGAGCTACTAGCCTTATTTTTCCTGAGTAGTAAAGACAAGCTTTAAGCACTTGGGTGCTTTGGAAGTATTACCCATGAAAAGAAAAGTCAGCACAAAGCACATAATGTTATGGCAAATACATTTAACTCACTGTTGTAGATAAAGGCTATGAGTACGTATGAAACATGTGCAGATGTCTAGATGTGCACAATGATGGCATTATACTTTTAAAAATTATTCCTAAGAAAATTAGTTATAAAAGTGGTACTGCCTTTCCCAAAATGTACTTCCTGAAACACTTCTCAAAAATTACTGCTGGCTTGTATCCTATCACTAGGTTAGGAATGGAGTCATCATCCTATTACCTGTATTTTAGAGTAATCTTCCACTAAAGTTTTAGCTGCTTCCACCTTCAGTTCTCCCTTGAAAGTAGCATTTGATATCTGTGTAAAAAAGATATTATGGAGCTCCTTTCTCTGGGTAACAGCCAGCTGTCTATAAGCCTTTGCAAAATATTCTTCCTGCTTTACCAGAAGGAACCTCTTCAGGCGGTCCTGCTCCAGCCCGTGAAGTTTGTCGAGAAGGCTTCTGTATTCTACAGCAGACTGCAGATGAGACAAATAAAGAAATCTGAAGTGATTTTCAGCATTCAACATATTTTAAAGTATCAGTGCTACTAGCTCATACATATCTTACGCAAATTCTGATTACTTTCATTTCAGGTTTGAATGAAGGCAAATATTAAATCAGTGTATGCTTTCCATGTTTTTTGTCTGTTTGGAATTACAGGGATTCTACAGCTGTCAGTCTCCAATCCAGATAACACTTCCAAGGCATAATCAAATCTTTTTAGAATTTAGAAGCATCATTTAAGATAAATGCATGAAATTCAACACAAAGAAATTAATTTCTTGGGTTTCATCAATCCTGAAATCGTAATAAATTTAATAGGCTCATATAAATCAGCACAATGAAACAACAATAAGCATACTTTTAAAAAACAATATAAATTAGGAAAAAGCTATTCAACTACAAATCTCTACAATTTCTTATTATTGGTGACCTATTTCATGTATTTATTTCTACAAATTAAACCAAAAGCATCATTTTAGATTTACAACAACAGAGTAGGATTAAATAGTCACTACTTTAAAAGCTTCTTGGCAAGAAATATTCTCATAGTTCTCCAGTAAGACTTACATATTCATAGTTTTAACCTTAGAAGGCATAAAGTCATTATATAATCAAAACATACATCTCCCACAGAGCAAAGAACGCTTCTTATGCCAGCAGAGCTACCTAACAGTAGTTATGTTGGTCTTGCTTGAAATTTCATACTATTTATCTGGAGAGAACTGTTCTCTGCACTGAAGCCCCTACACCTCACCCCTCATTCCCAAGAGACAGAGTGTAGATAGCAAATAATTAATCAAGAAGACAGGGAATATAAATTCTGTGTTTTGGGTGAGAAGGGGAGGAGGTTACTGCTGCCAGCTGTTTTTCACTACCATCTCCTGGATGTCAGTACACCCACTGCCAGGAGCACGAGTGAGGGCCATCTCTAGCACTTGGGCATATCCATGGACCAGTTTCCATAGCAAGTACAAACCCAGATCATTTCAGAAACAGGAAGTGAAGAGCAAGATGTTAGTATATGATGAATGGATGTGGACAAGTATAACATTGGTCTTAATTCTTTGTTTGATTCCTACCATTCACAGTGTCTAGTATAAACCAGACAGAACCAATACCAATGTACTTTGTGCAAACAAAAGCCACTTTGCTGAGAGCATGTTTCAAGTGAGCTCATATGCTGGGTTACAGTCAGGCCCTTCTCTCTGCAAAGGTAGGATTTATCTCAGCAAGGTTTAAATGTTAGACGTGAAGTCTAGGCTCCCTCTAATAGAAGGAAAAAAGTCTTCTGCAGAGTACAACCCACTTTATCATTAAAAAGATGTCCACAAGCATACCTTCCTTGCTGCCTCTTTTGGCTTTTTGGCATCTCTAGTTCAGGACATTCATACCCTACAGATATTTGAAAGATCCCTAGAGTAACACTTTAAAATTCACCTGGAAGCATCAAAGAAATTCAACTGGTTCGGTGGCATCATGCCATGAACTTTTTCCACACAACAGCCTGATAAACTAAAGTTCTTCCTGAGATCTTCAACATACCAGCATACCTTTAATGGGCCACACTTTGCAAATTATTTCTTTTGTCAAAACTGCAATCATGAATTGTCATAGACGTTCTTAACAATTATAGGTATATAATATGCAAATACTCTTTTTTTTTTAAAAAAAAGAAGTAATCGCAAACTAAAAAAATACAACAGAAGGCAAAAAACTTAACCAATGTCTACATAAAAAATAAACAAGGGAATATACTGGTCTAAGGGTTTATACTCTTAACACAATTTATTTTGTCTCTCTAATTGAATTGAAACAGCTTGAATCTCAGCAACATCACATTCAATACCCACGTATCCCCTTGTGCTCCAGAAGCAAAGCCCTACTGGTAAGTAATGAACTGCACTATTTATTCCCAGCAAGTCATCCTCTCAATACGAGTTACAACATTAGACAAGTATGAAACATTAACTTGGGTATTTTAGCATTTTAAGCTTACAGAGGTGAAATACTCAAAACTTAACAGAATCCTCTTAAGAAACATGAAGTAAAAAAAAAAAAAGTGGAAATCAGTTTTATTGTAAAAATTCAATATACTTGAAAAAAGACACAGAAGACTAGAGTGTAATTTTGTACACGGGATGCTGCACTGCAATCTATTTTCAGTGAGTCTGAAATCCTGGGTAATGATACTTACCCATTCAAACAGAGATCTCTGAATGAAAGTGACATATATAAGCACTAAGCTTTTACTTAAAGGGAGACTCTAAACTTGCAAAGAATCATATTCTGCCTTAAATTATTTATCTCACCATTATCCAGAGGCTATTTCCAAGAAAGTCTAGTACCTGCTCTGCCTAAAATATAGATTGTTCCACTTGCCTTCACTCAGTTTGGTTGTGCTTATATATTCATTTCCTTCAAAATAAGAATATAAATATTTGAGGCTTTTTACCTAGACTGTAAAGTTTAGGATGCAGAGCTTGTTCTGCTCTGAATGTGCCAAATACTTTACACAGTGTCTGACTGGAGTTGTTAGGAACTGCTGCAGTAAAATATAGTAAATAAAAATACACCATTTTGTGAGGGCTTTAGTGACTATTAAAAAAAAAATAATCAGGATAATGACAACTTTTTTTAATCATGTGTCACAGATTCTCCTGAGAAAAATTCATTTTCTGGTGAAATAAAACACATTTTCTTAATAATAATCACCCTAATTACAACATCTGAATTTTTGAACAATTTAAATTGCACAGCTTTTCTCTTGGAATCATAGAATAGTTTGGGTTGGAAGGGATCTTTAAAGGTCATCTAGTCTAAGCCCTTTGCACTGCAATGAGCAGGGACATATTCATCTAGATCAGGTTGCTGGGTGCCCCGGCCAACCTGCCCTTGAATGGGCCATCTACCATCTCTCTGGGCAACCTGTTCCACTCTTTCACCCCTGTAATTTATAAAAAATAAATAAAAATATTCTTTATATCTCATCTAAACCTATCTTTTTATAGTTTAAAACCATTACCCCTTGTCCTGCCACAACAGGCCCTGCTAATAAATTTGGCCTCATCCTTCTTATAAGCCCCCTTTAGGTACTGAAAGGCTGCAGTAAGGTCTCCCTGAAGCCTTCTCTTCTCCAGGCTGAACAACCCCAACCTTCTCAGCCTGTCCTCACGTAAGAGGTGCTCCGGCCCTCTGATCATTTTTGTGACTCTCCTCTGGACCTGCTCCAACAGATCCATGTCCTTCCTGTGCCAAGGACTCCAGAGCTCTTTACTCTTTTCTAAAGGGAAAACCCCACCAGTCTAAAAAAGAAGCCACCTATACAAAACCACATCACACAAAGCATCTTGATTTTATAACAGATTTACCTTTTCATTCATTTTTTTCATTAATTCTTCAGCCTCTTCATTTGCATTTCTCGCTTTTTGGTGTTGAGCCTCCATTTTCTTCCTAGTTTCCAGACTGCATTCAGCTGTTAAAGCCACCATCTTCCTTTCATACTCCTCTTGAATCTCCTTCTCCATTGCAAGGAACTGCTTTTTGAAAATTGAACTCATCCTCTTCTCCACATGAGGAAAAAGGCTGTGACTTAAGACCATGTTCTTCATCATCATAGCAATCACTTCTTTACATATCTGCATTCGATATGCCTCCAGATCAGCATCTGCCCGTGTCAGGCTGGAGATCTCCAAGCTGCAGAAAGTAATCAGAACTACTTGAAATCACAGAAATTTCCTGTAATCTATCAGAAAATAAGGATTCATTCAATATTGGGTAAGTGAATGGCAGCCAAGGAAGTGTACGAGTATCACAGAATATGAGTTTACTAATCATGACGGAAACCCTTCATTAAAAAGCAAGGTGAGCCACCATTAACTACAGCAAGTTTAATAAAGTTATGTCCATTCCTGCATTTCCATTTTAGACAGAAAAAGTAAAAGTTTTTCTTTAGAACTCAAAACATTCCCTCAAGTTTAAAAGCAAACAAAAACTTCCTACCCAAAAACTCCCTCTGTTGGGAAGCAGATGAAGTGAATATCTGAACAGACTAGAAATTTCACTGGGTTTGTAAAATAGTTCTGAACTCACTGACCCATCTTCACTAATACATCACTGCTCTGTGTTCTGTACTGGCGTATTCCCTTCTCTGCAGGGAAGAGGGGAGAGTGTTTTGATTACGTGCTGATACAAATAAATTTAAAAAGCTGGTTTCTCTCTCTCACGAACTTTTAACAGAGTTCTAGAGAAGAGATTAAAACCAGAGGGAAATACAGGATTTTTTACAAAATGCAATAAATGGCATATCACATATGAACACATCCTCATTTATTTTAGAGTTAATTAAATTGGAATGATAATTATTCTCATTTCACACAGTACATAACTACTGAAAATTCTATAGCTTTGCATATTCTGTGCTCAGTTCAGGTATGGAAAAGTAGGAGTTTTTTTCCCTTGCAAGTCAATTTACATGAACACACAACACCATATACTTCTCTGTTTAGATTAAGTATTCAAGAATTTCTTTGTGATCTACACAATTCACTATTAAAAGCTTAAATCCATTCTTTTTTCAGTTAGGCTAAATTATTGGTTTGATTTGTTCCATAGTCAAATCTTAGCATATATTTCAAATCCATAGCAAAATAGAATGATAATACATTCAGAATGGTATATATCAAAGCAGGCAAATCTATAAATACTTCATCTTTTTGTCAAATGAACTTTCCTTATGTAAGCATATAAAGTTTAATGAAGAAGTAAATCAGTGATACATAATCACCACTGTCCCTCTGTCAAACACAAGTGATGGATTTTTCCCATCTAGAAATCAATGGGATGGAATTAAGTTGTTTTCTTACCATGAATCAAATACTTGAAGTATTTAAGAGACATTAGCTTAAGCTATGATCATTGATCACAAGAGGCAGAGAGATTTGTCTGTTGCAGTCTCTGAAAACCCCTGAAACGCACTGGCAATGCCCATACTTGTTTTGGTGATCTGCTTCAGGGCTGACTGGTCACAGCTGCAAAATCTCCTCCCGTTCCTCATCCTTTTCCCATTCAGGAGCAGCAATCACTGCTGTATGGGGCCAGATCCCTGGGACTGAAACATCCTGTGCCTGACACATTCTTCACAATAATCTGAAGATGCTGTAAGAGCTAATATTTTCAATAATGACCCCACAACAATCCAACTTCTCTGTGCTGTGTAGAGATGGACATTGCAGGACAGCACCTGCAGGTAGGTAGCCTTCTTGGGCGGTGTTCAGTGAAATCCATGGTCAAGTCTCCCAGAGCACTGACCTGCTCCCTCTGCTTGGGGAGGGTCCTTCTTGCTCCAGGACAGTGGGGCAGCCACATAGGACGTGTGGTAGCAGGATCAGAGAACAGGATGCTGAAGCAACACAGCAAGCACTTCAAAAGGGCACTGCAGATTTGTGCTTTCTCTTAAGTCTGTCTGTTTACAGAAGTCCTTGGACTTCTGCTATCATTGCCAGCTGGTAGTAAGCTGTTTACTTATAACAGCTAAGTTCAAAAAAGTGTTTTAGTTTTGTGAAAATGCACTTAAATAAAAAAAAGGATCCAGAAAATAAGAGCTTAATGCTATAACATTTCCCTAATGACTGTCTGGCAGTGGTAGGAGGCTCCTCTGTATAGACTCATCAATTCATTATCAGCCCGTAAAATCCAAGCCACTGGATTTAGTTTTCTGTTTTGATTCAAGTCCAGTAGCTCTGACTTAATTGAAGGATATCTGTCTTTTGTGAAAAACATCTCATCTTGGTTTTCAAGCATTCCCTAACAGAGAACTAAACATCACTTTAATTAATTGTTCCACTTCATAATTCCTTTAAGACCTAAAAATGGTCACCTTATCCTCAGCTTCAATTTAATTAGTTTCAACTTTCAACTTCCTTTGTTTGCTGGAATAACAAGCTCCTCAGTCATTATTTTTCTGTTCTTCATGCGTGCACTGATAGACAGTGGTCACAGCATCTACTAACCCTTTCTTACTGAGGTGTGAACAACTGAATTCCTCCGTCTCTCTCCCTGGGAGGCAACACTTCACAGCTCCATCCCACTGATACATAGTTTGTAACACAACATTTATTTCTTACCACAAACGCAGGATTTTTTTTTTAGCATGCATGGAAAAAAAGATTAAGCCATTCCTCACCCACCTCCTTGTTACTTTTCCAGCCTTCTTCAGCAGTGATCCCAAGAACAAAAGTGAAAACCAAACATCATCACAACATTACCTATTGTTATCTTTCTCTCAGTCTTTCCACAGCATTTCTTCTTATTTGCTAAAAGGCATTACACACTAGACCCGATTTCATTTTGAGCAAGATTCTCACAATCTTTTTGCCCATGAAAAGAAGTACAGTACTCAATTAACTCCACTCTTCAAGATCATGCCAAATGCAGGAGGAGCAATAGGTGTAGTTCACCCGATGCTCAAGTGTCATCAAGTGAGTGATGAGATTGTTAAAATCTGTGTATTCAATCTGCAACTCTCACCCTGGGATGTGTTCTGCTTCTGGTCTGCCTCCTCCACATAGCAGCCAGCAGGAGTGAGACAAGCTCATCACATGCACCAGAAACCTTGCTTCAAGATCTTACTCCAAATGAGAGGTTGAGGGCAGCCTTAACAAGCTGTCAAGTCCTGGAGTCTTAGATGCCAACAGTCAGTGCAAAACAGGAATCTTGCACATAAAATAAATCAAATGCTTTCAGACACACGTCTATCAGAAGAACAATGCTTACAATCTTCCAGATGAAATGTGCCATGTTTTGTGACACCTAGGGAAAAAAAAAATCCTGACGCTCTTTGCCTCCTCAAACCGACGTAGATTTAATAAGTTGCTTTAAATGCTCTGCACTCTGCTTGTTATGGCAATTCATGTTTAAAAGGTCTCACATCTCTTCCTGAGCATATTCAGCATAATAGAAACATGAAAGCCAATGAAGTACAGGTAGCAGATGGCAAACTATTGATGAAAAAGATCAAAGCTTCTGTTGGACAAAGCACACAGTACAGAAGATAGGTGGTACAAAAGTGTGGCGAGAGGAAAGGTGAACAGACACATAGAAAATGAAACTGCAGACAGCAAGTGTAAAGTTTTTTCACTCACTTGAAGAGGAAGAGGATTTAAAGATCTGTCAGAGATCTGGGAAGGGAGAACCCCAGACGCCAAACACAGAGAATCAGAGAGAGTGCCTGAGCATCTGATGTCCTCCATAAACCTAAAAAGAATAGAGGAGAGCAGCTAGGGTCAGAAAAGAAACAACTATAGTTAATTTAAAATAAAACCACAACACAACATTACAAAAAAGGAAACCTCTCATTAACTACAAAATAATTGTGTCCTTAAGTCTTATTATTCAAATTAGAGGCCTGCAGAGGGAACTTTTTAACTGAAGAATTAATAGCTGCTGAATTTAACAGTCTTAAAATAAACTAACGGCTGACATATTTAAAACAAATTCAGAGTTTGCAAAGGTAAGAAACTACTGTGAAACAACTTTCTGAAGTCTAAAGGGGAGAAAAACATCAAGTAAACTCCCCATTTTCTCACCAAAACAGAAAAACTCATCATTTTTTAAGATTCATCTCTCATCTGCAAATGCTAGCCAATCAGTAGCATATGTATTACAACAGCATCCAGAGGAGACTGGAGCCCTGTGGTAGCAGTTTCTGCAAAGGCATCCCTTTATGATACACAATGCTCCTGAAAAGCATGTAATTTAGGGCCATTTGTGGACCAGTTTGTCTCCACTGTCCCAGATGCCCTGCTGTAGTCATCACTCAGAGCACCACGCACCAGGGCACAGCTGCTGCACCAACTCTTGTTGGGGAGAGGACCACAGCCATGGAAAGGACAGATAGAGACAGACAGAGACACAATTGCCTCCAGCCCGCTGGCACACACTGCTACCACCTGATGCAGAGCAGCACAGGTCTCCCACACCCACAGGCACAGTGCCCATGGGACAGCTGCAGTGACAAAGGGAAAAGGAGGACAAAATATAAGCATTACGGTCCATGTTGCCTTGTCACACTTCAGAGAAGATGCAGAGAGGGTCAGACAGGGCAAATCACACATCCAAGACATGAAACAGCCTGTGCTAGTGCTAGCTTTACTAACAGTAAGCAAAGAAAACCAATTCAGGTATAACGGGCATTCATTGCAGATGTGGCTTGTTTCCCAAATCATACATTTCTCAAGGGGTTAGTCATACATCAATAAGGTGGGTTGTGTTTTGTTTTCTTTCTTGTCTTGGTTTTGTTTGGTTTCTGTTTCTCTTTTTAATTGCTCTGCCAACACAGACCCACCCTCCCCACCCTGTGTGCAGTGCTGCAGCTTCCTCCCTCCAGCCTCTCCCTCCTTTTTCCCCCCTCCTCTGCTTCCCACACTCTCCTGCTGGGTCCAGTCAACAACAGAGATTGCAGACGCTTCAGGGCAGGGATTTATGCAGGCTGCAGCATGACAAGGTGCAAATCTCAAAACTGTGCTGAAGTAGAAGTGATGGCATGAGGTCTGAATGGCTACCAACAGCTACTGACCGTTCAAATTCTTCAGCCTCCCTCTGTCAGTGGGACATGTTGCCTTTCCCTGGTGGGCACAGCCTGCCTGTCTTAGAGGAGGTCTGAAGATGCTGTGAGCTACACCAGTGGCTGTACTGGCCTGCAGCCAGTTTTGAACTGGGGAGTTCATCCATCAGTTCTGTGACACTTAAACAGCTAAGCGTAAACTCAGCACAGCTGAAACATGAGCCCACAGAGAACACAGTGCATCTCCTCACTAGATAAAATTGCTAAGAAAGGTACGGGATGATTATCTGAGGATGTTTTCACATCGACAAGTCATAGGTTAAGTTTAGCTTTCCGGAAAAAGCCAAGATGCTGACAAAACTAGAAATAGGATTCTCATGATATATAGCCAAGAAGTTTTAAAAAACCCACGAAATTGAAAAAAATATGATAAATTGAGCTGAAAGACCAGTGACTCTTCAGAAAAAAAGGAAAAAAAAAAAAAAAAAGATTGATGAAAACCTGCCAAAAGTCTAAGCACTAGATTTGGCAGCAGTTTCACTATCAAATTCTTCGAACTCTCCACAGCGATATAGAGAGAGTAAAGGTATTTCAATTCTTAAAATAATCTGTTTAAAAAAACATTTGAAAAATTCTGCATTTAAGAGGCTGAGAACCTCTGCAGAAAATGAGAAAAAAATGATAAATCCACAATTTTCAGCAAACCAATTTAAAAAATACAGCTATCTACAATACAGCTGTTGCAGAGTTCAGACAATGGTATTTCACTGAAAAACTACTCTGCAAAAGGTGCATAAACAAGATTCCAGTCCTGCTTCCAGTGAAGTTATCACATATTTAACCATTTATTTTAAAAGCACCAACTTCAGCCTGGATACTAACAAAAGCATAAATAAATATTATGCATTAATGCCTGAGGAGCTTCCAACTTTGCTGTGTTCTACTCAGACAGGGTGAGTATTCAGATGACAGAAACAGCAGGAGATACCAATCTTCCTTCAAAATTATACGGAATTAAGCATCACTAATAGCACTGCTCTCAAAAGCAGACTGTTTTCTGGGTAAGATAAATTGTTCTGGGTGGACAGCATAAATGATCCATGTAATTCTGAACATAATTTCTTCATTGTTAGCCAACATCAAAGAAAAATGCCACTTTTTAGATGAAAAAAGGTATTAATTCATTAATTTCAAATGACTTGCTTTCTTCTTTTCCCCTGTCTTATGGACTCCTAGAACCTATTAAGCATTCAGATTTCTCCAATGGCAAAAACATGTATAGTTCACACACTTGTAAAGTTTATACCAGCATTCATAACACAGAACTATAAATTCAGGGTTTGGGGTTCATTCCATGTGTATTCATTTTATCTTATTGTTATATCAATGTGATCATTCTTTACTGCTGTATTCCTGCATCACACACTTCACACAAACACACAGCAATAAATATGCTCTCCCTTCAAAAATTCTAAAATTACACTTTTAAGAAGTTGTGAAATACATAAATTTAGCACCTTTTTTTTCTGGTACTAACAATGTAACTATTTCTCACCATTTTCTATGTAGGAATATTCAAATCGAGCTGCTGTGAAAATGTGATCTGTTATTCTTACTTTCCCTCTGAATTCAAGGTTAAAAAAAAAAAAAAAAACCACCACCACATTTGCTCCCTAGCAAATTAAATTGAGATGTACAGCAAGAAATTTACATTTAGAAAGAAAAAGCGAATTTCTAATATGGCAGTAAATTGTTTTTGACTTTTCTGTCAAGGCTCTCTGCAGACAGTTTGATCCTGTTCTCTAGTACATTGGCCTCTATGCCCTCTACCATCAGAAAAAAGTCAGCTGCAATGCATATGTATTACTCTGTGATTTCCCAAAATAATTGGTAGTCTGTATTGTGTATCAGCAAGCAGAAGGTTCAGCTACAGCTTTGCCAAACTCAAGGAAGCACAGCTGTACAAAATGAAGATAAAAGAAAAACTATAGCAGCAGAAAGCCATTTAGAAATTAAGTTGCATTTAACATATCTGTATCTTCTGAGACTATGAGCGCGGTCAGACTTCATCATGTCATCATCATCTCAGCTCTCCTCATTTCCTGTTCTAGACATACAGAAAGAGACCCACAGCATTTTGGAACATCATCTTCTGCCATGAACATCAAATATTCAAACCACATAGCTCCTTCTCATTATCATTCATTGCCAATGGGCCAATAATTCAGGAATATGCACATTAAGGAACCTTCTGAGATAAAAGTGAAGCTATTTTGCTGCATACTGTATATCAAGGAAGTTACTTCTTATAACAAAACTCACAAAATGAGTAACTAAGAAGCTTCCTTATGAAATATTAAAATTATGTTTTGTTCTCTAGCTAACCCCCCTGACATTGCAAACTGCCTACACTCTGAAGATGTCCCTGTCCATAAATATTGAAATACATGCTCCTAACGTATTTGCTAAACAATTTGGCATTGTCACTTTATAAAAGATATCAACTATTAACATAGCTTTATGTCATAAAGAGGACCAAAAAAATCCTGCGGCTCTTACTTTTCTGAGTAATTTTCTCATTTGTGTCTGGACAAAAGAACAAAGCACCAAAATGACTCCATTCACATTTACTACCATAGTGCAAATTAAAAAGAATGTATCTATTATGTTGGTAAGCTTATAGATAAGTCATGTACAGAAAATGACACGTAGCTGCACCAATACATGCAGAAGGAATTATGAAGCAAGCATACAAGCCAAGATGTAGTCGAAGGTTTGAAAACATCTGAAGTATCAAAAGATCAAAAGCTCTCTAACAAAAGCCCCTATACTTTTGCCTCCCCACATAATAAAAAACAGGATTATGATGATTCATATTGGTATGCATATGACATGAAAAAAACTGTGCTCAAAACAAAAGCCTGGTTCTTACCCTCAGCTGCCACTGCCACAAGACAACGCAAACCTCATTCCTGAGCTCCTAGCGGAAAAGCCAACTATCTGTTGGGTGATGCTCAATGTAATAAATCAAAATGCAACACTGTTGAAAAACTGATTGTGACCACAATTAGCAAAATTACTACATCCCATTTGAGCACAGAATCCATTCAAATTGACTGCAATGATCTATTAGTAACTTACAAACGCACCATCTTTCTTTTTCCCGTTACATCCTTACATTACACCATCCTTAAAGTAGGTAATTCAGTGAAAGGATGACTCCATTCTGGTTTTAGCCTAGATCGCTGTCATAAAACAATGGTACACTATTTTATCTTTGCCTTTGGAATCAGCTGAAAACCTGGATAATGTCAAACAGTTTATGAAGTACAAGACTAAAATGATACCCTTAAGGAATATAGATCAAAAATTAAAGGACTACTTTTCCCAATTTGCAGAATGACTAACGAGAAAGCATCCTCAGCACCTTAATCTAAATATCAAAGTGTTAACAGTGAGAGGTAAAACATGGGGTGTATTGTAGATATGGAAAAAAGCAGAAACAATACTGCACACATCTAATACCAGCACCAAAGTAATGCTGTAGCCTTTTTGACCAACCAGCCTGCAAGACTGGGATTTGTCTCGCCCACCTCCAGACCCCTACAGCTGAGCTCATCAGCCCAGGCCCCAGGCTTTAGGGTCAGCACCACACAACTCATTTTTGGAAGTCTGCTTTAAGATGAGAATAATCATAGTCTAGAAGTGCCCTTTTTCACTCCTGAGTAAAAAAGGGAACTCAGGGCAACCTGGCATAGGAGCTCATATTGCAGATATCCTCACTCAGCCAGATAACTCCACCACCACCATGAGGGAGAGGAACGGGTATGTAGTAATTGAATACACATATTCAATGAGTGACACTAAAAAGAGGGAAAGGAAAGAAAAAAACAAGGTAAGCGCATCTGTGTGTCACCTCCAAACAGCAAATGAGTCAGAAGGTCCAGTTTATCCCAATTCTTCTAATTTCTTGTAGTTTTAATCTAAATAGGGATAAGAAATCACTCACTGCTAACAGGTAGAGGCTGATTGGAGCCCTTCACAGAAACATCTAACACCCTTTCAATCATCTTTTGCAGAAGGAACTGCCATAACTCTGGATGCATTTGTGGCATTACTATTCTCATCCTGGAAGAAGGAAAAGATAACTCGGAAGGTGAAGGTTATTGACTGTTTTGTTAATGGGCATCTATTTTATTCACGGCAATGCTCTACCTCCTTAGAGGCACAGAACACAGAAACTGCGAAGAAAGCAGCAGCAAGAGAGACATTTGTGCTGACTGCATAAGTATTTAAAAACTTTAGCCCCTGGATACATACTCAAACTAAGAAATGAATCCTGTTTTATGGTTTTAGAAATAATCCAGTTATAAACGTGATCCTATCCAAAGGTTCGCAAGAATATTTATCTTTCTTAATCATTACATATCTGTAAATAGTCCAGCATTAGGATTTTGGGTTTTTTTTCAAACTATCTAGATATTCACTATCCCTGAAACAAATTAATGCTAAAACGAGTTAGAAAAATGTTTGATCCCGTTCTAAATATTCACATAACGGTTTTCAAGATAAGTTTTCTCAAAGCCTGAGCTGCTATATAGTTAAAAAAGCAGGGACCAACGTGCAATTTACAGACATAAGAATCCCAATTTTCAAGGAAATGCAGGAAATAATAATGCTGTTAGTCACCCTTTAAGAAAGAAAATTACTTCCACTGTCCTGTAACTTTTCTTTTTCAGCCTCTACAGATTTTATAGTTGCATTATACAACCTGTAACCTGACTTGCAAGTAGCTACCAGTAAGACTGAATAAACAAAATCTGCTCTGTCCTCTCATCAGACCTTTTTATCAAATCCAGCTGAAAAACAGGTGACCTTTAACAGCGGCATGTTTCTGTCAAACAGCCCTGACTGGCCTTTCAACAACATCAGGAGTTTCTCTGCGCTACCCAGTGGTCCTTCCAATTGCAGCTGCGCATTACCATTCTGGCAGTGCTATGAACTGTCACTCTTTAGACTGATCCAGGTGTTTCCAAAATATGCTGCTACACAGCAATGCTGACACCCACTACGGGCTCTCTTTTTAGGACAAAAGCCACCCCTTTGAAAGCAGAATGTGTTCAGCAACGGAAGAATACTATTTCAACATTTTCTTGTACAGAGAAGTTTCCCTTTACTTAAAAAATCACAGAGAGGCAAAACTAGATGTTTGGATTGAAAAACGTGCCTAAGAGCCAGATGAAGCAATATGAAACATGACGATTTTCAGTTCCCAAAGATAGCTATTGAATACAGTTCAAAAACTTAAGGTAGCGCAGTCATATGTGTAAACAGATACAATGAAAAAAAAATAAAGGGCAGATACTCAAAACAGTATTCAGAGGTTCAGTTGATGATATATGTAATAAATGTGATGTAATAGCAGTGAATTCTTACTCTTCTAAAGCCTGAAGCATGCTCCCAGATTCTTCAAAGGACAGAATATCAATGATTTGATCATTCATAATTATATCTTCACTAAACAGATCACTCGAATTAAACTGAGAATGCTCCAGTTTGTGATTTTGCCTGAGTTCATGACGTATCTCCTAAAACAAACAAAAAAAAGAGGTAAGACTCTGATTATAAAAAAAAACATTTACACTAAGTGTCTGATCTAATTTTATTGCGTGTAACTCTGGCTAAGACAGTTCCTACTTGCCATCAAACTGTACAGCTAAAAAGGGTTTCAAGAGATTGTGCAATTCAGATATATATCTGAGTATGTATGTGAATACAGGCTGGACAGAGAATAGATTGAAAGCAGCACTGAGATGAGGGACTTTGGGTTGGCTGGTGAATGAGAAGCTCAATGTGAGCCGGCAGCGTGCACTTGCAGCCTAGAAAACCAACAGCATCCTGGGTTACATCAAAAGAACCGTGGCCAACAGGTCAAAGGAGGGGATTCTCCCCGTCTTCTCTCCTGTCAGGAGAGCCCACCTGGAGTACTGCATCCAGCTCTGTAGCCTCCAACATAAGAAGGGCATGGACCTCTTGGAGCAAGTCCAGAGGAGGGCCACAAAGATGATCAGAGGGCTGAAACACCTATGCTACAAAGACAGGCTGGGAGAACTGGCACTGTTCAGCCTGGAGAAGAGAAGGCTTCAAGGAGACCTTACAGCAGCCTTCCAATGCCCAAAGGGAGCCTACACGAGAGATGGGGAGGGATTCTTCACGAGCAAGTATAGTGACAGGAAAAAGAGTAAGTTCTAAACTGAAAAAGGTCAGATTTAGATTAGATACTAGGAAAAAATTCTTTACTGTGAGGGTGGTGAGGCACTGGAACAGGTTGCCCAGGGAGGTTGTGGCTGCCCCATCCCTGGAAGTGTTCAAGACGAGGCTGGATGGGGCTTTGAGCAACCTGGTCTGGTGGGAGGTGTCCTTGCCCATGGCAGTGGAGTTGGAACTCGATGATCTTTAAGTCCCCTCCAACCCAAACCATTCTATGATTCTATGATCTGAAATCAAATATACTTCTTTTGGATTAAGCTGAACCGATCTGGAATCCAAATGAAGAAAAGAATGGAGAAGACAGAAGCTCTACATCAACTTCAGTAGGCTTGTGTAAACCTTCTAGGAGATCATCTTTTTCTATAAACTTTCTAGGCCATTTTTTTTTAAACTTTCATGGCATGCAAATTGTATGGGTCAAGATTACAGTATTATGAGGTGACCAACATGAAAAACTAATCCTATGAATGATAGAAGTGACTCGAGTTACTCCACAGGTCACTGAGAATCCCTTGAGATTGAAGGCTAATAAACTAACTATACAAAAACCCCACTGTAAACATCTCATGCTAGGACCAAACTAGCTCTTTTTAATGATTTCATTATCACAGCTTTTCCTGCAAAAAGAAACAACGCATGCCCTTTTCACTTAAAGGGATTATTTTTTTCAGACCTAAAAGAAATAAAATTTGTTGATGCAGATGTAATTTTCAACCACAGAAAATAAGGCTGGAAGTGGTTTGTGAGCTCCTCCAGCCATTCCAGAGAGATGAGAGTTCCACCACTGCCCAAGTAGAGGAGTGCAAGCCTCTTAGAGGACTGCTCCAATCTCTGTAATATTCTGATTGCAGTCTCTAGCTCCTTCCCATTGAAGTTGCTCCACTTTACATAAATACATAAATAATTAATAGAAGCAAGGGCTGGAACTTGGGCCAATTTGATGAATATTTATCAGACTCTGTATTTTCTCTCTCCATCCCACTACATACTGAAATGCTATTTTCAAACTGGCACAGCTTGGATAAAGAACACTGAATATGCTCCATCCCCAAACCCAACAGTTCTGCTTAATCACTCAAGAGATTAAGGCACATCCAACAAACTGAGACCTACAGTCAAATCCCTATTCCTGATAGACAGAAACACAGTTTGTACTCAAGTCTGCTGTGTTCAAGGTGAGTGGTTTACTCAACTGGGCAACTGCTTATAACCCACAGACACCCTGCCTCTCATTTTGAGAACAGAGAGAAGGAAGGGAGGAATATGAAAAGATACTAATAGCCAAAGGGTAATCTCCCTCCAGTTTGATGCTGACATCCAGGTACTGACAGCAGTTCTTTTGATCAGATTATCATTCTTACACTCCCCTCTAAATCTAATTGCACTAAAGATTAGAGGTTGTGGAGATTACATTACCTGCAAAACCAATTCATCACTTGTGGCTTTTTGTCTTCAAAAACTCTTTAGACAATCTGTATTAGTTAGCAAGTTATATCACCAGATAAGATCAATGAAAAAAAATTAAATGAACTAGTGTTTCAAACAGTATGACTCACCTGGTTTTTACTATGGAAACTCCATTTTAATATTTGGGTTCGGTAAACAATACAAAAAATAGCACTTGTCAGCACAAGAGAAACAAAAAAAGCAATGAAGAACCCTGATGCATGGATGGCAAGGCCATATGAAATCTGAAATTAAAAGATCATATTATTAAAACTACATTTTAAATAAATATAAAGATCAAAGATTAAAACTATGAGCAACATAGTAAATTATTTTTAAATGGCCTCACACAATTTCAGAGTTTCTCAGCATTGTTATAATTATTACATTTTTATTAATATTTTGAAACAAGTGTCTATTTTCCATCAGTTTTCAAGTCAGCATGCTTTGTTATGATCATCTAGTCCAAATTCCTGTGTAGCTCCAAGCAACAGAACTCCCACTGATTGAATTTTAGGTGCTGTGACTTCTGGGTGTCCTGTACTTAACAGCCTATTTTGCAGTGTTGCCCAGTTCTCCTAAGTCTTGTTGAAATTGATCACATTTAATATTGCTTAGAGGGTCTGAAAAATTAGTCTAATATTGGCTACCTGAAATTAATGGCCATTTCTCCATTCAATAAAGCTGAGTAATCACCATAGGGAAAAAGCACCAATATGAGTTCACAGTAAGTATGTAACTAACAAAACCACCCCCAATTTGTGTGCACATTTGCAGTTTCTGCATGAGCCCAAGTCAGAAAAGACTTTAGCTCTTAATTTAATCTTTAAATTGAATTGCATTAAAAATTAATTTTTACTTCATGCTCCACGTAGCAAAAGTTAGTTCAGTGTTTGTTTGGTTCTTTGAGATCTTTGAATAAAAACACCGCATAGCTATTGGTATAATGTTTCACCACAAACTAATCACTCTGCTGGGGCTAGCGTGTAAATAATTAACATGCTGCTTGCAAGCTGGGCTTTGTCATCTCTTAGAGCAGAAATCTGAGAGCATTCCACAGAGCCAACAGTAATTCTGCAGAGGAAGCAATAATCAAATTTGGTCCACGGTTTGTAAAGGATTTATTCCATCTTAACAGCAGAATTTTATCCTTTTGCTACCTAGTTTTTCTCTGATAGGCTTTTGTACACTGAAAATCTGTCATATTTCTAACTGACAAAGAACTGTTTCATGTCAGACTTTGTTGTTTCACAGGCTCAGCTCCTCAAAGCTGCCCAAGATGCTCAGTGCTCAGCGATTTCAATGTGATTTCAGCTGAATTAGGTGATGATGACGCCCTTGATGTATCAATGAGATCACCGGGATGTTAATACACACTACACCAAGAAGATCCAAGATTTACTTCACAGTATTGTACATGCAGAATCAACAATTGCTCTGCCTGACAGTTTGGAGTTTTTTTGTTTGGTTTTTTTTTTTTTTTTTTTTTTTTNNNTTTTTTTTTTTTTTTTTTTGTTTTGTTTTGTTTTTTGTTTTGTTTGTTTTGTGGGGTTTTTGTGGGTTTTTTTTGTTTGTTTGTTTGTTTTTGGTTTTGGTTTTTTTTGTTTTAGTGTGCTTAGCCTAAAATAATGAAGCCCTTGAAGCACTTGAGGTTCACTAAAATGTTTTGGGACTAAGTATTTATCTGCATAAGCCATCCACATGCTGAATTCCTTCAAATACCTTTTAGCATTTTGCAGTTCTAAACAGAAACAAGAAAGAAAAGAGGAGCAACACATTAATTTCCCAGTTCTGTGTGCAATTACCAACACATTGTCTGAATGTTTTTTTCTTGATGCAGCTTCCTACTACTTTGACAAATTGATTCTGTTACACTCCTTTGTACCCCGGTGACTGTTGAAGGCATCCATCACGCCTACATGAGCATCAGTACTGGCTCTCTCCTCCTCTGACTCTCCACACTGCCCACCGGTTCCATGCCCTAAGTTCAGTTAAAGCAGCATCAGTTTGCATCAAAATATCTTCATCTTGAAAGATGATTATGTAAATATCTATTAACTCCCTTCCCTAACCCAGAGCTTACTCCCTTCACAGATCAAAGGGGTCTAGCTCATGTCCCTTTAACAGCCAACTAATATCCGTGTTTGACCTGGAAAAAATGCAACTTCTCTTAGCCAACCTGCTGTACCCAGGTTCTCTGGTTGCACTAGCTGGTCAAGAGGGAATCACAGAAAGGTTCTCCTTGAGCTTTGCCACACCAAGGCTCTGCATGAGGTCTCCTCATGCTTGAGGAACAGGAGGTGCTGTAGATACTACTTCGGTTAAAAAAATGCTGCTTTGGAACCACTTCATTGTTTTTCCTGAATTCACTCATATTTTTCTAATTTCCAAGAACTCTGTGAAGTTTAGGTACCTCTCTAGGCTACTGGGGAAAGCAGGAATCTGGTGGGGCTATAGTTTCAGTGAAGCTGAAATTAAGCTGGTTTTGATAAAAAAGTTTTGATGGAGAACAAGTGCTAACTAGTGATGATGTTTTGCTTTCTAAGTAAAGTGAAAGGTGAGACCCTATGGCAGGACAGTCACCCTAGGGCAGGCAGTTCTGTCAGAGGCTAAGCTCTGATGGATAAAAAAAACAGGAAATTATCTGTGCTTTTATACTTAAAGAAAACGTAGAAGGAGAACCCATGTCACTGGGGGAGGGGGGGGGCTGTAAACCCAAGCAGGAGGATACAGAAGCTGCCTAACAGCATCTGAAAGCATGACAGCAGATGCTGTGGGGCGGGTGCCAGAGCCTCTGCACAAGCCATGGCATAGGACCAGTACTGGCACTGGAGGCTGACTTTCAAACCACTGATGGTCCAATGAGCTTCAAAACCCAAACCCTAAGCTAACTTCTTAAGCAATCCCAATAGTGGGGTTACAGGCCCAAGTTTCTTTCAAAAACTGTTGTGCTCCCACTGATTTAAAGGATGCTGAGGGAAGCAAGCTTGGCAAAAATCAGATCAAAGTACTTATTACCATCCATCCCATGTAATGTGCACAGATGGGAGAACTTCCTTTTGTCCTTTTCCTATTCCATCAAATCCACCTAGCCATGGGCAGAGGCACACAGTACTCACAGCCCCCGAAGGTCTGTGGGAAGACATCTGGAAAAGGCACTCAGATGAGCAACGCCTGCATTTTTTCATAACCCACAAAACTACCTTGTCACAGGCAACCAAACACTCTCTTCCAGTAGTACAGAAAAGCAAATGCACAGGGTTTGCAAAACTTGATAGAACAGCACAGTACCTGAGCGTGCAAGCAAACCATGTGAAAGCTGATGGGACCAACGGCAAAGACTCATAATTAGTTCTTCTCTTTTCTGTCCCCAAAGCCAACATTTAGTATCCACTTAGTCACATACGTGTGTTGGCTTCACCACACCCATGAACAGGTTTAAATAATCTGTTTTCATAAATAAAACCTAAGATTAACAGCATTTATGACAGCTAAAAATGTCAGATGAAATACAATACATCACACCTTTTCAGCTGATCATAGTATCATAGCAAGAACTGATTTCACTCTGGAATACCTTACGTCTGGCCACAGCCCAAAGGCAAATACTATGCATGTGAAACAATGTGTTCCATAATGTCCAAGCTTTATTTTTCAAAAATTAATAGTATTCTCCACACAACTTTACCACACATTTTAATTACAAATCCTGTTTATTTTGGAAGTTCAAAGGAAGCTAAGCCAATTTTACTTAATTGTAGAACAGTGCCCAAGAACTTGTTGAGGTCTAACTATCAAGTTCAAGTTGGAAAAAAAAACCGTAACCCACTCCAAAGGTTTTAAGTATAGCAACAGATTGCAGAATTTTCATGGTGGGCTGAGACCAATGCAACATACAGTCAGTCCTAGTTTAGACATCACCAACTGCTGCAGATCAGTTCACACTGAATACCATTCCTGAAGCCACTGCTGACTAGCTTACACTGTTAAGACTTAAGAGTTTCCATAAAAAAAGTTTATTTTAATTCCAAGCATAATTCTTAGCTATACAAATGTCCAATCCTTTTAAATCTTGCTAGATCTTCCATTCAGGAACAATGAGTTCTTTTTAGCTCACGCGTAGTTTTACTTCATATCATGTTTAATTCTAGCTTTCATTATAAAAGAATAGGCACTTGATCTTCAACTATGAGAAAGCCAAGTCTGGACTTATATCTATTTCACAACAGAAGCTAAGAGGGGAAGAGATCACAAATAATCCACAAGAAAGGCACAATTCCTTAAAAAAGGCAATTCCTTTGCAACACAGGAGGTTGTCAAGAAAATGAGGGGCTGGGGGAAAAAAACAAGTTTGAATTACTCTAGCAATGAAACTGATGGATGCAGTGTGTGAGTTCTCTAATAAAAATTATCTAGAAGAATTACACTTTTTGCTGCAACCAATGTAGTTTTGAAGGTTTACTTGGCCTCTTAGAAACCACGTTAATTCAGAAGCCAAGAACAGGAATTCATATTGGAGGGGTAAGTAGAAGGCAAACATAAATTATGCCTCTCTGCAGTTTCATTTCTCAGGGTCCCTACACAGCTGTTTTTTTGATTTGTGTAACAGCATGATACAGAAACCTCTTCTCTGTAAGTCAAAGATAACTGTAACTCCAACCTTTTGGAAAGACAAAAAGTGCTCTCATGGTGGCTTTGCATAGGAACAGGAGAACGTATTCTTCATCAGATATGATGTGACTGGATAATTCTTTAAATGAAAAAACATGGCTAGGAATATAATGGAAGTTTGTAGATATTCCTTATTAAATATTGCTGCTTTAAGACAACAAAACTTCCTATTTGGAGTCCTGTTTTCTCCCTTTTAAAATCAGAAAAGACAGAACTTGTATATGATTAATAGCCAGTAGCGGAGTGATGAGATATAAGTACTGAAGTACATCTTCAGCTCCTAGGGTTTAGTTTAGATTGTCCATAAGTTTAAGCAGGAGAGTCAATGTAATATCAAATAATAGAATTTACCTTGGTCTTTTCTTCTTCAGTAATGGTGAACGATGCTGTCAATGATAAGAGATCTGTTTTATTCTGAGAGATATAAAAATATTACATGTATTAAAAAATGAGCAATATCTACTGGCAAGCAGCCCAGCGTCTCTAGAAAAGCTTCTCCCCACAAAATAAGATTTACTTCTCATTAAGCTTAAAGCTGAAATAAATCTGATAAGAAAATGCAGTGTAGTTAGGGGTAACACTAACATGGAAGCAGCTGCTCTGCGGGATACACTTCCCCTTCTAAACACCACAGAGGCATATTCCAATGCTCACAGAACTACATTTTTTTGTTCCTATAATACCTGGATTGTTTGAAAATGCACACAAAAGGAGCCAAAGTCAGTGTACACATTCTAAGTCAGCGTATGTGTTTCTACTCTTAAGATTCCCTGTTTTTTGAAGTCTTGCTCTCTGTCACTGTAGCACCACTCTCATGCACAATGAACACTTTCTCCTCTAAAACAAAGGTTCTAATTACATGCAGTTATGAAAAACACAGAAAAAATATGAAAGACATTTAAAAATCAGAACATTTTACTTTAGAAGAGACCACATGTCCTGCATCCTTAGTCCTGCCTCCTACTCAAAGCTGAGCTAACTCCAGCATTAGACCTGTTTTCTTGGAGCCTGGTAAAACTGAGTTCTCAAAAAATCAAGGAGTTCTCAAAAAACCAAGGATGTAGATACTTCAGCTTCTCTGGAAAATCTTTTTCAGAGCTTCACAGCTGTCATACTAAAAAAGCATCTTCCTTACGGGCAAGCGGATTTTCCTTTGCTGCAACTTGTTCTTTTGCTAAAAGAAATTATTTTCTGATAGAAGTATGCCCAAACTTCAAATTTCTCACAGACTACAGGTATACACACATGAATATGTGGAACACCATGATTTCCAGGAATACAGAGGTAAACTGGAGAGAAATACAAAAAGTAGAGAGAAACAGGAAAACAAAGACATACTTCACTGATACAAGGAAGTCTAAGACATCCCAAGCTATCAAGAACAATTAATTTTATAAACAAATTCACAATAAACAATCAGAGAGCATAAGAACCTCATTCTACTACGTCCAGGCCTCATTGCCTAGGCAGACAAGAACCACGTTGGAGACATTTTACAAAAACTGTGAAAAGCAAAACAAAATTGTAAAGGAAATACCTGTGATGAACTTCGGAAAGTTAGCTTCACAGGTAGTGTCAAGACCCTCCCATCCCACATTTCTTTCACATCAAGAAGTGCAGAGTAGTTGATTGCAAAGAACTCTCCACCTGTTAGAGAAAGAAAGTCCAACTGTGTAAATTAAGCAGGTGAGGTACATCTACCAGTACAATAATGGCCTCTAAGTAATTGTGCGTCTAGATTTTCTTAAATAGAATAGTAGCTACACTGCCTTGAAAACAACCCAGTATAGTTGCACATCTCTTTTTACACAAGCAAACTGGGTGCGCACCTCTGAAGGGTTGGGCACCCAGCTAGTTTCAGCTGCAGTTACAGATGTTTGCAAAATTTGAAAAGCAAGTTCAACATGAACAAAACATCTGAGGAGCTTTTTAGGTTCCTCTTTAGACTGTGCTTCCTCACCAGCAAAAGTGCTCTCCTAGGAACCAAGCTGTACTAAGCTCACAGTGCTCACTTCAAGGGAGTTCAACAGCCAGAGCCTACCAGCACAGTCCAGAGAGGAGTGATATGGATAGATTTGTTCTTTCCCAGGAAAATGTCTCAAAGATCCCTGGGGAAGGCTGGGGACAGCACTGTAGCTTTTCCTTTCCAACACAGCAGATGTTCCACATCCAGAGTAGACAGTTCCTGGCCACAGGAGCCCAGCAAAATCCTTTGTATCTGCTGCCTCTAAGAACTCAAGCAGAATTGCCCCAGAATCTGGAAACTGCATTAAGTGATGCCTCAAGCTACTGAAAAGCAGCTGCATTGACTGATACTAAAACTCAACATGAGATATTGTCACAGGTTGGGCTGGGTTGGCCAATGACAACATAACAGATGTTCTCCCCCACCTTTCACTCCAAGGAGAGGATGGAAAGTGATAAAGCGATTTATGAGTTTAGAAAGAACTAAACTACTTTAATGGAATATTAATAATCAAATAAAAAGGAAAAACTGCAATGAATACAATATACACAAACATAAAGAAAACAGGATCAAGCTCCCAAGGAGATGTCACTGGCAGGCACTGGGAAAGTCCCAGACTGGACTCAGTGATGGATAGGAACTGGATGCTGGATCCAGGAACACACAATTGCAATCAAGAGCAGAACAGACACACAAACATGGTCCTCCTTGGGCACAAGTCATTGAAGAAAGAAAAGACATTCCAGAACCCTCACTTTTATAGTGAACATGGGGCAGATGGGATGAAATACCCCACTGGTCAGTTTGGGTCACCTGACCTGTCCCCACCTCTCCATAGGTATGACCCCATTTTCAAAAAGCCCAGCCTTGTAATAAGCGCCACTACTCACAGTGCTGTTACTAGCAATGGAGTCCAGCTACCCAGTTGCAATCAGACAGCAGCCCCGGGTCTCCCTGTTTCCCTCTCCTATTTGGATATCTTTTACCAGTAAAACAGCATCATAGCCCTAGGTACTTCAACCATAAACACGTATTACCGAACATTTCTGAAGCCCCAAGAGAAATATCACGACTCTCAAAAGCAAGCTGCTAATTTTTTATGTGCTCGTGCTTAGGAAAAGGAAGATAAAGAAATGAAGGAAGGTAAAATTTTACAAATGTGCAATGATCCAACTGCTACCACAGGAAGAGACTGACTCCAAGAGCAGAACAGGTTTATCTCTCTATTACTTGCTTTGATTGTATAATTTGCTCAGTTTGGGGAGAACAGATACTGTGGAGAGCTGCCTTTTTTCTGATGAATAATCTCACCTGCTTGCATGCCCTTTTGCAATTCCAATGTACCTCAATACCTCAGCAAGCCAATCTGCCATGCACAGCTCAAGATAGAAGACTCGGCAGGTTGATAAAAATGGCTTATGCAGCAGCTTTTAAAAATACCCAAAATGAACAAATACGGTCATAAAAGATTCTGTTTCATTTTGATGGCAGTGACTTTTGCAGCGTTACAGGGGCTTACTTCTGTGGCTGTGAGATCAAAAGCAGCTCAAAGGTGGGAGCCAAAATGTGAGTTAATAGAACTGTAAATTGCAGCACAAAACCCTTCCCAGAGTTTTTCACCTGTATTAACTGATAAATGGAGAATTTATACCGCCATAAAGAAATAAAATAAACAAATAATTGTCATTATTCGAACAGATGCTCCTCCACACATATAAGCATAATCTGCATTTCCCTGCAGATTTTCTTACCTTGCAAGAATCTTTTCCTGTAAATCTGTAAACCATCTGTGGTCTTATTACCACTGTTTTTTTGAACATCTAGACCAGTGATATTGTCCAGAAGAGTAAGATCTGTAATGTTCGTTGAGAACAGCATGTTGGTGTTATTAATCAGAAGTGTAATGTATACACTTTGAGGATCATGTTCAACATTCACCTGAGAACAGAAAAATTAGTATTAATGGTGCAAAATGGCCATATATGCATCTTAACAGCAAAATTCATAGTCTTGATTGCTAATAAAAGTTCATTATACGCATAAAGTCATTTTCTGAAGTCATTCTGAGTGACCTGCAAAAGGCACTACACTGGCTTTGATCTCACACTCGCAAGGAGATTTTAATCTTCGTTATGTCCAGCTGTTGCTTGGAGACAAAGGGACAGAAAGGAAGAAGTTGCAAATGCAGCTCATGCAAAGCCAGAAGTGAAAACAAGAATCTGAATAACCCTATGATATCTCATACAACACAGAACTGGATCATAACTTCGTAACCAGAGTCTGGAAAATTCTTAACTTTGAACTTCTGTACCACAAGGATGTTTCTTTTGCAAGCTTCCCTCATTGCAAATTTATTCTCTCCACGCAGTTTTGGTCTCCATCTCCCTTTTTTCACAGCAACCACACTCTCCAAAGGGTGCCAGCTGCCTCGATTCGCCCATTCACATGGGAGAGCTGATGGAACCACCAGTGGACTTGAAGCTCATGGCTCTGCTTCCAGCGGTGAAGTTCATAAAATAATCACCAATTTCTAGCAACAATTTTATGTGATTTTATTTATTTATTCCATTAGGCCATTAACTCTTATTGAGTAATTATACCCTGTAAATGAAATTACTTTTAGCATACAGTTGCCTACTGACCTTTCAAATTGTCTTCCCCTATAACTCATATTAAACCATGTCTAAAATTTTATCAGGTGTGTAATATGCTGGCACCTAGTATAGTTATGATGGTATATCAGGCTTCTAATAAATAATTGTTAATTTGATGTCATTAACTGACCAAAGCATGATCCAGGTTCAGCCCTTCTCTTTTATCTCCTTCTCTTTAGGGAATGACTACTCTGCATCTGGACACCAACAAATATAAATAACAAAGCAGCTCCAACAGAAATGAGTTCTAAAAATATGAATTGTGATAGACTTCAGAAATTACACCAGAGTTCACAGTAGCCCCGGGGTTCAACACACATTGTTACTATTTCGTTGTGCACCATTGATCTCTGCATTTCATATTGACTCAGTATAGGAACATATTACAGTTCCATGATATCTTAGGAGAAGAAACAGTTTATAGAAATTATTGTTGCGTATTTTGCATTTTTCTACTTAAGCGACAATAATTAAAGTACATTTGAATAAATCTGTTTATATAACTAATTCTCCCTGGTATACTAACAACACTAAATTTTCCAAAATCATTACAGCAAGTTCAACCTCAATTACATTAAACAAATATTATGGAGAAAAAAAACCCAACTATTTATTGCACTAGATTCTTCAAACTTTTTGCAAAGATGTCAGCACATACAAAAATAGGCTTAATCATATTTGTGAAGAGAGCATTACCAATTTCATATGTTTGCGTATCCCAAATTACATGCCACATATGAGACTTTAAATCACCAAATACTGAAAATGTGACATATTTTGGGCAGATTTTCTCTCCTGCTTTCTGAACTCGCATGATGCAGTCAATATGCCTTTCAACCTTTCCTATGGAGTTACAAAGGCTAAAAAACTTGCTTTAAAAAACACAAACAAAATGAACGAGGGGAAAAAAAGCCTCAAAGCCACATGAAAATCCAAAGCAGAGACCCTGACACCAACATCAAAACAAGAAAACACTCATTGAAAGATCCAAAGTTCAAACTGCACGTTCCACAGTACAAGTGGATGGGCTTGTGCAGACAAAGGTGTCCCTGCCCATGGCAGGGGGGTTGGAACTCGATCTTCAAGTTCCCTTTCAACTCTAACGATTTTATGATTCTATACGCGAAAGAGGGAGCAAGGGAAATGGGAAAATAGAAAAACTTTTTCCTCTCGTCATTAATGGCTGGAGACAAGCCCTGAGGAGAAAGACTTAGTTGTCCTCATGGCTGAGAAGCTCAACATGAGCCAGCAGCGTGTCCTGGCAGCCCTGAAAGCCAACCATATCCTGGGCTCCATCAAAAGAAGCGTGAACAGCGGGTCGTGGGAGGTGATTCTTTCCCTAGAACTCTCCACTCGTGAGACCTCACCTGGAGTCCTGTGTGCAGGTCTGGAGCCCTCAATATAGGAAGGATATGGACCTGATGGAGTGGATCCAGAGGAGGGCCATGAAAATGATCAGGGGGCTGGAGCACCTCTGCTGCAAGGACAGGTTGAGGGAGCTGAGGTCATTCAGCCTGGAGAAGAGGAGGCTCTGAGGAGACCTAATAGCAGCCTTCTAGTACCTGAAGGGGGCT
>VZRU01004987.1:111925-126895 GCA_013398155.1 Pedionomus torquatus | reverse complement strand
TGGGAACGGGTCCAGCGGAGGGCCACAAAGATGATCACAGGGATGGAGAACCTCTCCTATGAAGATAGGCTGAGAGAGCTGGGGCTGTTCAGCCTAGTGAAGGCTCTGGACTTTACAGCAACTGTCCAGTATCTGAAGGGAGCCTACAGGAGAGCTGGAAAGGGACTCTTTGTCAGGAAGTGTAGTAACAGAACAAGGGGTAATGGTTTTAAATTGGAAGAGGGGAGATTTAGATTGGATATTAGGAAGAAATTCTTTCCTCTGAGATTGGTGAGGCACTGGAACAGGCTGCCCAGAGAAGCTGTGGACGCCCCATCCCTGGAAGTGTTCAAGGCCAGACTGGATGGGGCTTTGAGCAACCTGCTCTAGTGGGAGGTGTCCCTGCCCATGGCAGAGGGGTTGGAACTCGATGATCTTTAAGGTCCCTTGCAACTCTAACCATTCTATGATTCTATGATTTTCCCATACCTTTCTCTTGCTCTTCTGTGAGATGAAGGCAAAAAAAGAGGATTTCAGTCTCTTCCTGTATTTCTAATCAGGTACAAATACATTCCTTTGCATTTGGAGAGAGGGCATGTAAACAGGGATTTAGATAAATTCCTACAATAAAACAGGCAAAGCAAGCAGCATGTGCACATTCACAAGCAGGTGGGGGAATATGGCAGCATTAGCCCTCTCCTTCCCCTAGGCAAGAGGATTAATGCACACTCCCTCACACTGCACATTCTCTTCCTCCAACCTTTTTTGCACTTTCTCTTAATTTTTTTTCATTTAGTAAAATTCTTAATTCGGTGACTAAACAAAGCAACCCTTCAGACAGAAGGCTTCCCAACCATACTGCCTATCTCCTACTGCAGTCTTTCCCAGGTGGCCAAAAGGCCACATTTGTTGCACTGCTGATTAATTATAAATACATGTTCTGCATCCTTGATTTTTGACTGGCAGTCAATTTTAAGCTAAATTCCAAAGGGGTTGAAAGAATTTGAATATTTTTGGTTATCACTGGAGAAAGCAGCAGATAAGAATCAAGCAGTAGAGAAGCTCTTGGGTTTGACCTCTCCTAGAAAGAACCTCCTCCATTAGGATCTGCCATTGGGCTCAGTGACCACTGGATACCCCCTTTGAATTCCTCCTTTAATTTGCCTGGAGATATTTTTACTTGCTTTTGGAGCAGATGATTATGCTGCCAATCATCTAAGGAAACAAACCCAATGGTAGTCCCAGCTGACGCCTGTGTGTACTTAATTTTCTCTCTGCTGCTGAAGCACAGAGTGTGCATCATCACCCTTTGCAAGTGATGTCACTTCAGGTACTTGGGAGAGTGGAATGAAAGAACCAGAGCAAGAGCAAGGACATGTTCCAGGAAAGGAGTGGAAGAAGTGAAAGGAAGGCAGGACCTTTGGGAATAAGTTAGAACAACTATCAACAGGAGAGGAAGAGAAAAAAAGCAGAATGCTTCATCATAGATGATTTGTGACGCGAGAATGCTTAGGAGATTGAGAAATGAGACAGGTAAATGTGTTAAAAGCCAAGCAGTCAAATTTAAAGATTTACCTCATCTCTTCTAAGATTATGGTCTTTATGAAGTACTATCACAGAGCAGGTCATGACAGACCATAGAATGAAGCTCTTACAGAAACACATTTCTGGAAAGAAGGAAGAGACTGGGTGCTGGAAGCACAGGTAAAATTTAAACACCTCAGCTTCAATAAGGGTATTTCTGCAATAAGGTGTTGGAAAAATCCTGCCTCCAAGGAGTAAACATATGTTATCTCCATGCTCTGAGGAGCCACTCATGGTAGGAGGAGGAAAATGTGCAAAATTCACTTTTTTCCATTTAAAACAGCTAAATATTGCCATATGGCCAGTCTGTCTCTTAGCAGGAAAGCATCTGTTCAGACAAATTAGGATTGAAGTAGATGACAAGGTAAGCAAAGGAAAATCAAATGTGAAATGCATTTGAAGGTAGAAGATGATCACATACAATTGCATACTTTTCAGTAATTTACAACTAACAGCAAAGCAAAATTATTTTCTAATAATCCTAGCATCTACAACAGACTCTTTGATTTTGCACAGCAGAATTTCACAATTTTTAATGAGCTTGTGTGATGCTGTGCTATAAATAACACATAAAAACAACATGCAACTGTCTCAAGCTCTTTCTGAGCAGCTCAAAATTTGGCTATCTACAGCTGGAAAAGCAAAAGATTCTGTGTTACTGCATCTTATGCCTGCAATGCTCACTATTTACTATTCAGTTAATTATGATATGCAGCCATTTCAGTAACAACTTTATAGGTAATTAGTGCCAGGAGATGTTACACACATTCATTCTTCTCTACGCAAATGACAGGTTATACTATCACCTATTCTGTACTGGTACTGAATCCTCTACCCTTATACACAGCATTTCAATGGTTGAATTCATATTTGCCTGAAGTTAGATGTGCTTTCAGTCTCCAACAGACAAATAAGATAAACTGTCTCTATAAAAAGTCAGACTTGTTCTATCCAGAAAAAAACAACAGGGGGGAAAAAAGGAAAAAAAAAAAAAAACACACAACAAGAAAAGGAAAAAAAAACAGTGTGGGTAAATATCAACCTATGCCACATAAAGTAAATATAAAATGGAAGGTTTTAGAATTTCCATATAATATGGAGGTCTTTGCTCCTCATAAGCATTTTACACAAGTCAAAAGAAACCTTTTTTTTCACTAAATACTGTGTTGTAGCTGAGTCCCACTTGAATACGCAGCCTAGGGCACGTTAGCTTTTCTACAGTGGTGTGATAGGATGCCTAAAGACACAGTGGGCATCACAGTGCTCAGTGCACCATCCTCTGAAAGGAGTCTGCACTCAGCACAGCTAGGGCACCCACGGCAGAGCCAGGAGAGTATTTCAGAAGGCTTATATCATCCTCTGAAGAAGTCTGTCTCCGTTTACACCCAGCCTTGTGGCTGATTTCTAGAGTTCACTGGGCTTTGCCACTTTATAGTTTTACGAATTCTCACTGAGGTATTTACTCTTACCATAAACCAAAATCCCCTGAAATCTAGAGAAGATTTCACTGACTTCCTTCAGTTTTGAATCCACATTGTAAAACTGTGCCTCTTACAGAGGACTCAGACGTCTTAATATCAAAATGAACATTCTCCCAAATACTCAGCATGGGCACAATTCTGTTTCCAATTTTTAAAGGACATTTGCGTACAAGCTTCTTATCAAATTAACAAGACAAATGTAAGAAAACTTACCACACCACATTTCTGAAGGGTTATTCCAAATCCAGAAGACACTGACATATTGGACACATCATCAGGCTGCAGAGGAAGGGGAAAAGTCTACATTGTGTACAAAAATATCCCAATTCACAAACCGCAGCACAAGTTCAATTATGTAAACAATGAAATGAAAAAACATATTAGAGGTATTAATAGCCTTCAAATTTAAGAGCTTTGTTATCCCAACAGTTAATCTTTTTTCCTAGTCCAAATTTGTATGAACTGCTTATTCCCAGACGTAATTACTGTTATCTTACTTGATATATTCATCTTCTGGCTAACACAATTCCCTAACAAATTACACTATGCCCAAAGTTCATCAGACTCTACAGATGCGTTTCATTACTAAGTGCCTATCAGTATTTACACAGCAATCACATAGCTCTAACTGTCACAATAATTCTTTGGAAGTCTCACAACTGGTTCTGAAGTGAACATAGTCACCTGGGACAGAATTAGAGACATATTGATTGGGTAGCAGATTCCCAGCAACGTTCACTTTTGATATAATTGCTACAATCCTTACAAATATGAAAAGTGGCAAACTTGCCAAGACAAACAGCTCCAAGATCAGGCTGGACGGGGCTTTGAGCAACCTGCTCTAGTGGGAGGTGTCCCTGCCCATGGCAGGGGGGTTGGAACTCAATGATCTTTAAGGTCCCTTCCAACTCTAACCATTCTATGATCTTTTACTGACCAGCTGGTGGTTAACAGAAGACTCTCGTTTGAACAAAATCTTCTTCGTCCATGAGGGTATCAAAGCAAACAGTGAATGGCTCCACTGATCATCCGAGGCTGCAGATGTCAAGAGCTGGTGAGGGGCTTCACTCGCTTGAAGGACCAGAGATAAGGGCATTGCTGAAAACCAAGGCAACATTCTGCATTAGAGCTAATGCTGGCTCCTGTGTGGCAGCCCCTTGGTGCAGCCAGGGATGGGGCTGGATACCTGGAGCTGTGTGTGCACACAGCAACCAGCAAAGTGCTTAAAATCAATATAGGTAACAGAGACATCAGGCAGACATGAGACCAGACAGGGAATGGAGATGGGATTTGCCTCACAAAACCCAACAGGAGTTAGAACAAAACTGATTCCTACTTAGGGAATTCACATATACTCCACAGAAAACTTCTTGCCATTTAAATGTAAAGCATGAAGTAATACATATGCAGAACAAAAATACTCTCAGTTGAGTACGGGTCTCAGTTACATTTTAGCTGAACTGGAGTGCTATCAAATCAACCTCTCCTCAATTTAGTAATTAGCAATATAAATGCTAGCTTGTACTCCTGTATTTTTATGAAAGATTAGTCCGTGATATCACACAAAATTAGAAGAACAGTCTTGAAATCATATCACTTTCATTTAAAGTGAAAACACCAATGACATCAATAAAAGGCGCTTAAACTAAAAATCAATAATTTAATATACTAAATTGTCAAAGGGTAAAGCTGCTGAATGAAGAGAAAAAATGTCATGAAAATTTCAAAACGATAGTTGGCTGCCTGTTTAAAGATACTATTTTTATTCTTTACATAATAGTTCTAATTAATCATTTTTAAATCCTACATTTTAATTATTTTTAAATCCTACATTTTAATCATTATCAATATACATTCATATGAAGAAAAACTCTCATTGAAAAGCAAAGATTTTTGGCAAATGACATTTTTCTATAAAGTTCTCATTTTAAAAAAATGCATTATATGTTAATGAAATATGAAAAGCTGAAGATACTAAAATCTCCTTAATATGAGAAGGAGCATGTTTTTTGAGAAGATACTGACAGACATTAAAGGAACTACACAGAGAAATACTGTTTCCTGTAAACAGAAAAGACATGCACAGAACATTCAGAATTGGACCTTTAAAAGGAAGTCCTACAAAGGGCCTTAAAGCATTGATGCACATGAATCACTGAAAAGATTTCTGTTAACATAATGAATGAGATGCAATCCTGCTGCTTACAGAAATCAGATGGACATGTGCACCCTGAGGAGTTTCACTGTCTTTCCATGCCGGAACAGCACATTTTTTTAAGTGGGAAGGAGTATTTTATATTGGACAACACTGTGGGTATATGGGCCAGGAAAAGCTAGCACAATTAGTTTTAATTCACTTCTACTAAGTTTTACTTAAATACTTAAACCACTGTTAAACAATACAATAGACTCAGACTAATCTAGGGACTGTAAAAATAAGGTAAACTTGGTGAGAGCAGTAATACGTATAATTACAATACCAAACGTCTATATATCTTTGGGGCTGGAATTTTTTCAGGGTAGTCGTGCATGGCATAGTTCTGTTTCAAGACTAAGCAACAGCCCAAGTCACTCAGGATGACACCAGTGCTGAAGTGTAAGTGCAGTACAGCCCTGGGGGCTACCAGTCTGAGCCCACCTGGCCACGACACTGTCCAGCAGAACAAAGTGTCATGCTACATGCCACCTCCAATGGCTCTAAAACTATGTTTTGACTACTGAATCAAGCCTCTTTGCAGTTTTGTGTAGATACAGACAAACACTGAAAAAGACCCATTTTATATTTGCTGTGCCTCATATATTAATACAATTGCTACCCCATTCCTAGGGAGGCAGAGCACTAATCCTCCCTTTTGTTTTCTTGCTGGACTACAGAAGATGAACTTTCCGTTAAACGGAAACCCCAGCTGAAGACATGGAGCTTCTTTGCAGGGCTTTGTCAGAGTCAAAAAGGCAAAATGTATGGGCTGGGCTGAGCAACTACTGCCTTGGTGATGCCTTCCTGTTTAGCAGATTGTTTCCATTTGTATTTTGGATGGGGTGGTCAGCCAACAAGAAGGGATAGCTGCTTCACAAAATAACTTTTGTTCTTGTGCCCTATGCAGCGTGACATCTCCATCAGTACACCCAACTGCATTTGTCACGCGACAGTAAATCCTGATACTCCCCTCTGGAGAGTATCTAACCAATTTAATTAACTGATCATGTTCTTTGCCTCTGAAATAAATATCTGGATTACCAATTACACAGATGAGTCTGTTTTCAAGTTGTGCTTTGTCATCACTTACAAACCCAAGGTAACATGCCCAGCTCCCAGCAGCAGCGTCCAGGCATGTTATTGCTGCTCCATGATCGGTAATTGGAGGTTGGGGATTTTGCAGGTTCTTGACATTATGCTAAGCAGCCTCAGCGTTGATGAGGATTACAAGGATACTTCTGCAAATTCACTTGTATCTTCCCAGCATTCAGAGGAAGGTTTTGCTTAAATAGATTCAATCAGTTACACATGTCCATACAGCAGCACGTGCCACTGCTTTCCTCCAGATTTCTTCTCATCCTTCCCATTAATTTTTAGCATTTTATGATATGGCTCCATTTTATGATATGGCTCTTTTATGATACCCCGGTTTCCCTTGCCAGTAAAGCAGCACTTTTCTATCTCATTATTTTTTGTGGTATCGACTGTCAGTTAAATAAAGGACTTTTTTCCCCGATCCACATATATTTAACTGTCACTAGAATATTATACAGCTCAGTCCAGCTGACCTACAAGAACATAACTGCTTTTCCACATAACTTGCTGCAAGCTCTTACCATCAAGACAACATAATTGCATTTATCAATTCACCTGCTGTCTCTTTTCAGATAAGGTCCTAGATGGATTGTAGACGATTCATAATTGCTTGAAAAGCTGGATGCTTGAGTATCTGAGAAAAGACAGTACAGGCATAGCACATTTTGTGGTTTTCACGTCTATTCTAGACTTAAGTTCTGAAATTACCTTTTTTAAACAAATAGATTTATCTGAGGTTGGAAAAGACTAATACTTGGCTCTGAGGCCTTTCACTAACAAGCATCAAGCTCTCTTTTGGACATCTTGCTGCTCAGAAGGGCAAGCACACCATTATCAGTGTCCCTTCAGAGATGCCTCCCAATTCCCACACCAACTCTGCCATCTCCTTGTTCCCTCCACTCTTTTCGTTTTACAGCTTCAACATTTGCCGTGTTTCTGGCTGTTTTTCAGAAAAGCCATTACCAGAGCTGCACTGTCTTCACTTCCATTATTTTCTAAATGGAAACTATTCCCACTCCTTTTCGAAAGGGAAACTTTGCAAAGCAGAGGAATGGTTTCCGCTTTACACACACCCCAGACATCCCGCTCTTGGCTGGGCTGGCCAGGCTGCCACTCGGCATCCCTGGAGCACAACGCCTCAGGCCAAAACATCTCCTGGCGAGCAAAGCAGCAGGGCATGAGGCTTCATCTGGGGTCTTCCTGCAACCATCTCCAAAGATGCCAAGTGAAACAGTTCATCAAAGGCAGTAATTCTACTTTCTTTTGAGATGTGAGACAATATCACCATCTTTAAGAGGAGATTTTCTCTGCTTTGTTTTCCTTAATGACGTAAAATAAACATTCCACATTTTTACAACGTATTATCAAGTTGTTAAATATTTTATCTTGCTTTTAATTAGTGTGTTACTAAAACATTTTCCTGTGATTTAATCCTCCATAAAGCCAATATAAACAGATATACCAGAACCCTGTCTTAAACTGCATACTCCTAGCTAATTACCAGTGCTGGTAGGTCAGCTTTATATTGAATTACAAAATGAAAACATGAAAATAAATATTGATATAGCTGATACAGCAGGGAGGTTAGGGTACCATTTTACCACTCATGTTACTGTAGCACTCACTCAGTCCTGCGCGCACACACTGCCACAACATGAAACGACAAATGCTCAGTTGACCAGAACAGTTTCCGCTATTTAATGATCTTTGTTTTTGTTTGCTACGGTCCCCGCATAGTGATTTGCTGTTCTTCAGTTGGTGCACTATTGTTTTGGGTGGTGACCTTTGGCTCTTTTGGACCTCCAGCAGCCACAGTCCAGGCACAAGCAACACCCTTAGGCAGGAAAGCTCCCCACCTCTGGCTCTCACTGCATTGGCTCTCTGCTCAAGATGCACAAACAGGATCTGACCTGGTACAAAATGCAACTACCACACGGAGACTGTGGCGACAGGGTCTGTCCTCATACAGGCTAGGGGTGGGAGGACGGGTATCTAAGAAAAGAAACTGTTCTTTGTTTGTGGTCAATTGGTTTTGTGTAACAACAGGGACCCTCAGTGCTAAAGCACAAGCATTTATACTATCATAGAATGTGTTGGGTTGGAAGGCACCTTTAAAGGTCATCTAGCCCAACCTCCTTGCAGTAAGCAGGGACATCTTTAACTAGATCAAATTGCTTTAAGCCTCATCAAGCCTGACCTTGAATGTCTCCAGGGATGAGGCCTCCACCACCTCTCTGGGCAACCTGTTCCAGTGTCTCACCAATCTCATTGTAAAGAACTTCTTTCTAATGTCTAATCTAAACCTATCCTGCTCTAGTTTAAAATCACTGCCCCTCGTCCTACTGCTAACCTTGCAAATAGTCCCTCCCCAGCTTTCCTGTAAGCCCCCTTTAGGTACTGGAAGGCGCTATAAGGTTTCCTTAGAGCCTCCTCTTCTCTAGGCTTAACAACCCCAACTCTCTCAGTCTGTCTTCAGAGGAGAGGTGCTCCAGCCCTCTTATCATCTTTGTGGTCCTCCTCTGGACCCACTCCAACAGGTCCATGACCTTCTTATAGAGTGGTCTGGAGTGAACTGGACCCAGGTGGGGTATCACCAGGGCAGAGCAAAGGGGGAGAATCACCTCCCTTGACCTGTTCGCCATGCTCCTTTTGGTGCAACCCAGGATCCAATTGGCCTTCTGGGCTGTGGGTGCACATGGTTGGCTCATGTCCAGCTTTTCATCAACAAACTGGACTCTTTCATTCACTACTTAACTAAATGGGCTGAGTCCTGGATGCATTAGTGGCAGATGGGCCACCATGAAAAGGGGAGGCGTTAACACTACACTACAGTGCCTTACTTGTTCTTGATACAAATTAACGTGAAGGTTATTCTTGGCCATGACAATTAAACTGCATGATACAAAAATTAAAATAGTGCTGCAATAGGCTGGTAGCAAAAACTCCAGTATGTCCTTAAGGCTCCTGTACTTTTATAACACATCCTAACCTGACAAATTACAGTAGGAAAGAGAAGACTCTGATAAGTTTGTGAAATGTCAAGTTCAGAATTAAAAATTACCTGACACTGAGGAAAAAATGCAATTTACCTAAAATAGCCATTCTTACCTCTTACATCTTGAGGGCTGCATAGTTCAAGTCCCACATCTACAGTCTGCTTTGCTTTCCCTCCAGAATTTATTAGCAAAGCTTAGAATAAATGTGTTTTATTTCAGTGGGGAATAAGAGAGTTAAATATACCTGCTTACTATATTTTTTTTGTTGTTCTGAATTATTCCCTGTCCTGAAAATCATCCAGGATACAAGATCCAATTTGAAGTCCATTCAATTACACACAACAATGAACAGGCAAAGGTAGTAATTTACTGTATTTCAGTTTTGAATGTTGCCATTAGCTTTTCTTGTTACAAAGTCAAAGAAACCACAAGAATGAACAAGACAAAAAAAAAATTTACCTTCCAGGTCTGTTTTGAGGAAGTCAGAGCAGACTTGAACATAACTCTCCAAAATCCAGTATTCCCCAATCACAGGGCTATTCTAGAATTGCTTTTCCTCATCTGATCTGAAAACAACTCTGACTTCTGAAAGAAACCTTGAGATAAGTGCACTGCCACAACCCATTTCACTTCAGTACATCGCCATTTTCAATGACAAAGGTGTTATGCAGAAGTTCCCAACTTGCTGCTTTCACTGAGAACTTCTTCAGTAAGAAATAAAGAGTCTAGTACCTTGATTATGCAAATCACTAAAAAGTTAGTTTTAAATATGTTAAATATGCTTATTAGAATGGATCAATTCTTAGTTGTAAAACCAAGCATACAATTCAGTGCTTGTAGCAGCCGCTCCTCATTTAACACACATATTTACCTACAAACAAAATGCAAAATGGCAGTTTAATAGAATCATTTAGTTCAGAAAAGACCCTTAAGACCATCAAATCCAACTGTTAACACTGCAAAGTCCACCACTATACCGTGTCCCTAAGTGCCACATCTACATGTCTTTTAAATACCTCCAGGGAAGGCAACTCAACCACTTCTCTGAACAGCCTGTTCCAATGATTGATAACCTGTCCAGTGAAGAAATTTTTCCTAATATCCAATCCAACCTCCCCTGGCACAACTTAAGGCCATTTCCTCCTGTCCTATCCCCTGTAACTTGGGAGAAGAGACCGATCTGCACCTCACTACAACCTCCTTTCAGGTAGTTGTAAAAAGCAATAAGCTCTCCCCTCAGCCTCCTTTTCTCCATACTAAACAACCCCAGCTCCCTCAGCTGCTCATTTTAAGATTTACTCTCCAGATCCTTCACACGCTCCAGAACCTCAAGGTCTTTCTTGTTGTGAGGGGCCCAAAATTGAACACAGTATTCAAGGTGTGGTCTCACCAGTGCCAAGTACAGGGTGACAGTCACCTCCCTACTCCTGCTGGCCACACTATTTTCAACCACTGTCAAAAAAGTATTGTTTGTCAACTTTTTCTTTAGTGCCAGAAGCTTCTTCTGAGCTAAAGAACTACATGCATTTACCCTTTCAGTGAATGGTACATTAATTAATTGCACGCATCAAAACCAAGAACTGAGTAGCAAAGATGACACTGAATAAATACAGGAAAAAAACATGGAAGCTCAGCAAATCTGAATTATTTGCTTTCGTATTTAAATCAATAAACTCATTTGTGAATTAGCCATGGCAACGGGCAAAGACATTAGAGGCATCTCACTAGTAGCTGACTGTTCCAGAGTACGTAATTTTTGGGCAAATCCATTTATAAAAACATCTCTTGGGGGAACCACAACCATTGGGAGGAGTGTCTATTTCAGACATTGCATTGCCCCTGTTAACGTGCTAGATGAGGATGTCATAACCTTTCAGGATACTCATCTCCACTACACCTGGGTGAGATAGCATTCAATTTATTATACACATATATAGAGAGAAAATAAAAACCAGAGACTCAAAGAAACTAAGCGATCTGTTCAAATATACTCAAAAAGCCTGTGGCAGTCTGACCCCTGATGCAGCTCATCTAAGTTGTAAGGGACTTCCTTGGGTATCCGGGTACCCTATTTCTATCAGATTAGGCAACGACAACTGGAGATTTCTATCAGGTTAAGCAACGACACTGATCTTGGTGTATCTGAGATCAGTGACAAGTATAGCTGACACCTGCTGTCAACAGTATTAGCATCCCACCAACACTTCCAGACTCCCTATATCTGTGAGTCTTTAACATGTGGTACAGGAGGAAGTATATTACTCTAATTGCAGAGGTCTTTGAAAATAGCAAATAGCTTCAAGAGTAGACATTGCAATATTAGTAAACACGTAGAGATTAGGTCAGCATCTGAAAAGGAACAAGGTCCTTTTAGCTTAAATTAAGTAACAGGGGTTTTCCACAGTGCTGGGAACAGTGGGCATCAGAGGGTGCTCCCCTACATCATTATGTTTAATGAGGAAAAAGGGCTCCTCCTGAAAATGATTCAGAGCAGGGTGTGAACTTCAGTCTTCTCATAGTGGTTCCACTCTAGACAGGCTACTTAGGAAGGTTAGAGCACCTGCATTCCTAACTTCCAAGCCAACGCTCCCCTGTGGCCCAGGATCAAGAGTCTCACTGATGACAGTGGGCCACAAGGGCACAGCTTCAGCCACCTGCTCACCTTCATGCCCATGACCTGGGAGTTCCAAGATTCCCACAGCACAGAAAAGAGGAAACAGTAACATACCTGTCATTCCCAGATCTCCCATCTCTTTCTGAAGCCACAGATTATCTTTAATAACCTAAAGATAACACAGAAGAGAGCAATTAGAAAAAAGAATTGTTTTCATAAACCTCCAATATTGAACTGTTACAATGAATTTATGTTTTACAATTAGACAGAACTCTGTTCCACAAAGCCTTGAGTTTCAAAATTAACTATCAGAAGAGACACAATATGTCTCTAGAGGTCTCCCACAGCTTGTCAAGCAGTATGAGGCTCTGCTGACTCCCAGTATGGTGATGCACGCTTGGGGCTCAAACTGTACTTACACTTCGTATTATCAGGACGAGCTTCTGCACAAGAGTGAAGCAGAAAGGTTTCCTTTTTATTTGTTCTTATAAAATAATCTTTCTTTGCTATTTTCAAAGACATATTTGAGGACACAGGAAAATTTGATCACTAGGAGCCAGCAGGAATGTGTCCATGTTAGATCATCAAGTCTACTAACATTATGCTCATTTTTTCTTCAGAGGAAAATGAGCCTTTCAAAGGGACCACAGGCTAAAAACTGCAGCTTATAAGGCAATCTGTGACAGCCTCCTGCCTGCACCCAGACCGCAGAAATTGCTACAGAAATCACAGCACTAAAATGTCAGTAAAAGAAAACAGTGTTTTTAAGCACTGTTAATGCCCAGTGTTTTGATCAAGATGTAGTAGTCATACAAGCAAGTTTCCATTTAATAAAAATCCTTCCTTGCAGGAGATAATACAGAGTTAAGAACATTGGCTGAGTTACAGTGATCTTCTAAGTCTGCTGAGTGACTTGACCCACAGTTACTGTTTCTGTTTGCTCCCAAGCACTGCATGTGAGTAATGCTAAGTATTGACTTATGCCAACACCACTGTTACAGTACAACAAGTTAGGGGTAATTTTCTTCTTTGCCTGCTCGGAGAAGCCATCATTTTGCTTATTGCTAGAGCTGTAACTTCAGTAAACCTTGTGGGAAAACAGTTCTCACTTCAGGCAGGGAACTTTCCCTCAAAATAATGAAAAATGCAAGACCACTCACAAATTTGGATGCACCAGGAGCCTGGGATTTTAAGTAGACACTGCTCTGGAAAACAAGTATATATAGGACTGGAGGCAGCTCTTGTGGAGGATAGAGAAAGGACACAGAAACAAATGCAAGAGGGAGCATTCAGCACACTCTGAGCAACTCTGGGATGCAGTTCTTGGAGACCCCAAGTGCTGAGCTCTTCACCAGGCCTATTTGCAACTACCTTGTTGTACAGATTTCCCCGAACTCCAGAATTCTTGTAAACAAACTCCCTTAT
Organism: Pedionomus torquatus; assembly: GCA_013398155.1. Lineage (NCBI taxonomy): Eukaryota > Metazoa > Chordata > Aves > Charadriiformes > Pedionomidae > Pedionomus > Pedionomus torquatus. The sequence goes on along the minus strand of VZRU01004987.1, from coordinate 113,524 downwards.
GCCACAGTTCTCTAATGCCATTAATAATTCTTTTCTTATTAGTGGGACGATCTATATGACCCTGAATTTTGGGTAGCCAAGCAACTCAAGAAGACAAAAAGATAAGAACAGGAAACTCCAGGAGCAAACTTAAGCAAAAAATTGCCTGGTGGATATATGAACACATATTTCCATATATGCATAACCATATGCAGCAACAGAAATCACACGTTATAAGGGAATTAACCTTTGCCGAATATATTTAGAGCAGTCTAGAGCCTTATATGCATTAAGGAAATGCATACAAATACACTAAATGTGTGTAATGACACCAGTGTAAAACACTGATGAAATCATAGATTGGCTTGGGTTGGAAGGAACCTTAAAGATCATCAAATTCCAACCGTCCTGCCACTAGCAGCAACTCCTCCCACCAGACCAGGTTGCTCAAAGCCCTATCCATCCTGGTCTTGAACACCTCCAGGGATGGGGCATCCACAACTTCTCTGGGCAACCTGTTCCAGCGTTGCACCACCCTCACAGTAAAAAATTTCTTCTTAATATCTAATCTAAATCTACCTTCTTTCAGTTTTGATGGTCTACTATGTTAAATGTTGAAACAACTCTTGTTTATAAATATAAATCCCAAATATTATTCATGCATTATATCAGCAAATATGTGATGTGAATGTTAAGTGTCAACTGTTCATCTGTAAACGAGCCTGTAACAAAAGCTGACTGCATTCTAAGTGTGCATGAAGGCATGCAGAAAATGTGGCTTGCTAGCTAACAAACTTTATTTCCTACTTCCTAGGAAATTAGTGTACAAATAGCTGCTGATTTCCACAGGCTCCAGGCATTAATTCATCCGTGGTTTTACAACAGCTCATGCACAAAAATCTACGGTACTTGTATGTCCATGTGTGTCAACTACAAAGGACATTACAGGACTCCTGTTTTCTTCTTCTGCCTTATCTGACATTCAGTTCTCAGTAGCTTGCACTGGAAAATATAGTCTGGACATTCAGCCCAATTCTTCCACTCTGCTGCAGAGCGTGTCCATCAAGCCAGAGGGTCTCACGAGGGGCTCAACATTGGCAAAGACCGCCAATTCTACAGGCCAGCCCCTCTCATCATGCTTCAAAAGTAATGAATTTAATGCAGCAATACCGCCAGCAGACATTTCTCAAGTTTTACATTAATTTACTTTTCTGGTGGGAAAATGAAGTGGCTGTTTTGGGTGAGTTTGTTGGTTGGTTTCTTTTTTTTTTTCCTGCCAAGTTCCCACCTCACACTCTCAGGTGCTCTCCACGTGGGCAAAACAAAACAAAGCTGATATATTTTGACAGATTGGTGTATATATATATATACCTAGATAGGAAAAAAAATGAAAAATAAAAGCCGTATCCTCAAGTGCTGGTGACACTACCAGTACCAGAACAACACCAGTGGCCGAGGGTGCCGCGACCGGCTAAAAACCCACCAAAGCCCTTTGCTGAGGAAGGCCGGCGAAGCAAAGCCCCGGTGGGCCCGAGGCCTGTTGCGGCGGTCACACGCCCCCGACCCACCGGCAGCTTTTCGGGCCGCCGCCCCCAGCCCGAGAAGCCCCCGCGGCCGGGC